>BFEA01000524.1:875889-897519 GCA_003427395.1 Chara braunii | reverse complement strand
GGGGGGGTTGGGGGGGGGTATGGGGGTGTTGGTGGGTTATTGGGGGTTACTGGGGGTTATGGACTCCCCCAAAAAAATATATTTATATATATTTTTTTGTGGGGTTTCAACGTCCACTGATCAGTAGGTCCCGACCAGCCGACCGGTCGGCTGGTTGGCAGCCGACCAAGGAAGGGGCGCCGACAGTCGGCGTTTGCAACTCTGGCGCAAGGGCATTTTGGACCCGGTTCTGACTGAGGCTCCCTCTGCACTTTTCGAGTCTTTGGGCTTCAGCTTGCGCCGTCGGTAAAAACAAATTGTGGGCTGGTCCTGCTTTTTTCACATTTTTTGCTGGGCTACCAGGCGTACCTCACAGGTGCTGACACCTGCTCGGCACCTGCCTGAAGGCGCGTTAGCGAATGCCTGTATCACTCTGATGGATACCCGGCTGGGTAACTGGGCCGTGCAGGGCCGCTGCAGGCAACCAGGCCGAAGTGGACAAATTTGCGGAAAGGCATTTCGACCTGGTTCTGGCCAAGGCGCCCTCTGCACTCTTTGGGCTTCAGTTCGGGCTGTCAGGAAAAGAAAAATTGGGGGCCGGAAGGCCCCCAATTCGTTTGCTCTCAGTGAGATCTGGGCAATCGATCTACGAAGATGGACAACCCAGGTCCGTCCTCACCCTAATAGAGAGAGCCCTGAAAGGATTCACGTGACTATTAGCCAGGCCCTGTTGGGCCTCAGAAAATCTCAAGCCCGTAGGGCCAGGCCATGCCAAAACACTTGAGGGCCAGGGCCCAAGTCGGGAAGCTTCCAGTCGAAATTAGAGGTCCAGTCCCGGTAGAAGTCAGCAGGGTCCAGTTTCGGGAAGTCATAGGCCCAAGTCAAGAAAGATCTAGAAGTCGAAGTCTACCTGTGGCCTGAAGAGTCCAGAAGTCAAGTCCTTACTGGTTGGGCCTGGTACCAAAGGAAAAGTCAAGAAGTCGAAAGTCCAACCTTGCAGCAGCACCTTCCGGAAGGCACTGGTACCCAAGAAACATGCAGCTCACTGCACACAGGCCCAAGCGCCCGGTACCGGTCCAAGCAGACCAACCCAGTCCATGCAATTATATAAGCAAGCACAGTGCCTTGGCGATGCATTCGGAGTTGCATGTTGCAGAAGCACTGTGCGGCTTGTGCGACCATTGCGACCCTGTGCCTTGTGGTAACGAGGAGGACAACGCGATGCAAGTCGGAAGCAGCGAAGAGGAAGGCGGCCATAGCCGCCGAGGTTGACCAGGCGGAGTGTGTCCGCGTGCTGGCAGGTGTATTAGATCCAGGCATAGAGGACGTGAGGCAGAGAGGAAGAGTGTACATACATGAGAAGGAAGAGAGAGGGAGAGACTAGAGAGACACATATCTGAAGCTGTTTACTGATGGACGTTGCTGGCCACTCAGCTGTGTCAATTTTTGAAATGAAACAAGTTCGTTGTTCTCTTGGTACTTGCTACTCATGCGTGTTTGGAAACCTGTTAAACACTCTCTGCTGAGCTTGTTTGATGACGACTGCATGTGAGATCTTTGGAGCTCTGTCATAATAGCTGTATTTGATGCAACTTTCAGTCCGGATGCAGCTACAATGACCGGGAGTTCGTCACAGACCTCTCCTAATCTCTGCGCCTTCGCCATCAACCTGCGGCCATCTTGTCACCATCACTCCGCCCTGTCATCACCACCTTATCGCCATCAAGACCCGTCACCACCTTTTCACCATCACGACCCCTTGCCATCCTGTCATTGCTGCCACCCCGCTTCCATACAAAAGAGGACAGAGAGAGAGGTCCTCCCTCCCCTACAAACATTTTGAAAGTCATGCATTGGAGCAAAGCCCGTTGAGGTCGCTCGCATGAGAGAGTGAGAGAGAGAGAGAGAGAGAGAGAGAGAGAGAGAGAGAGAGAGAGAGAGAGAGAGAGATTTCGAACATGTTGCTGTGGAGCAACGCCCAATTCGCTCTGCACTTGCGCACGATTGTTTGTGTGTGTGAAAAAGTTGAATAATGACGATTTCAGCCCCATATACACATTCCAAGCGTTGCGCAGTGGAGCAACGCCCGATTCACTCTTGTGCGCGCACGGGAGTGTGTGTGTGTGTGTTTTGTAGTATATCTCACGGCGTACTTGCCATGCACCCCATTCCATATGGTACACCAGGACCTGGTCATATCCAAACTAACGCTTGCCGCTGCCACTCCACTTCTCGGAAGTTACCTCATACATCCATGGCTTACCATGACCAGCTTTCCAGAGTCCCACATAGGATGGAGGGCATGGGGGAAGCGGGAGGGCAGACAATAAGCAAGCAGACCAAACAAGCAAACCAAACAAACAAGTCCCAAAAGGATGCCAAGAGAAGGAGATAAACATTAAGCTGGAGGGCACGGGGGAGGCAGGAGGGCAGACAACATGCAAGGACACCAAACAGGCAACCCAAAAGAAAAAAGCTGATGATAGCAAGATTGTTTCGTTGGAGTTGCACCGACTAATCAGGAGGCTGAACAAAGTGTCTCCCAAAAGAAACAAAGACCGGAAAAATAAAAGCTGATGATAACAAGATTGTTTCGTTGGAGTTGCACCGACTAATCAGGAGGCTGAACCCATGTTGAAGGCAGACTGTCCCCAAGCGGAACATAGCAGCGAGCAGCAACCCTGCAGAGCACCGGGGAACACAGTAGAGGCAACACGGCTGCACAATGCCGAAACCGACTGCAAGGAACGACACAGCGCGCAGGACACGAAGCGCAACCACTTAGTGAAGCACAAGGCAACATCACCAAGGCAACCACACTGCAAGGGATGACAGGGCGAGCAGATGAGCAGCACAGCAACCATGTGGTGAAGCACAAGGCAACACCGACAAGGCAACTGAACTGCAAAGTGTGAACGCAAAGAACACGGAAGGCAAGGCCAGTGGAAGGGCGGCATGGCCCCGGAGCGCAAGGCAACACCAACAACACGGCCACACCACAGAGTGAACACAGCAGCTTGCCAAGAACAACCTGTGAAGCAAGCAGAACGGGCAGCAAGCCAGCGGTGCAGCGCAGACGAGGCAGTCCACACATCCACGCTTTGGCCTTCGTATTTCGCCCTCTTCGCCCACCCTCCGCCGGGCGCCGTTTCTTTTTTGTTTTTTTTTTTGTTTTTCCTACTTTTTTTGTGTTTCGGGCGGGAGTTTCACTGCTTTCCTTTTGCTTTCGCGCCATCCCTCCGCGCCCGCCCTCCGCTCTCCGCACCCACGCTCCGCGCTTTCGCCTTCGGATTTCGCCCTCTGCGCCCGCCCTCCGCGGTTTCGCCCTTCGTCTTCGCCCTCCGCGCCCACCCTCCGCGCAACAAAAGCGCTTTCGCACCCGCCCCCCCGTGCGCGCGCACACACACGCAGCTGCCCGCCTGCCCGCGCGCGACCTATTTGCCACTACGTCTCTCTCTCTCTCTCTCTCTCTCTCTCTCTCTCTCTCTCTCTCTCTCTCTCTCTCTCGGTGGTCCGACTCCCATGCATTTTTTTTTTTTTCATTTTTCCATTTTTTCCAGAAAAAAAAAAAAAAAAACCTATGAGTGAACAGACAGTCCGGCATATAGTTTTTTCATGGGAGCCTTTCTCTGCGAGGCCACTGCCTCTAAGAGCCCCATAAGGCCCCTATTTTTGCAGCCCGTCGGCCGCCCTAAGTGAAGGCAGGCTCCCCCTCAGGGCCCTTTTCTGGCCACCACGCAACTCAGGGAAATTCAGGCAGTTGCGCAGCGCCAGTTGGTTGATTGAACCCAGGCCCTGGGCCGCCTGTGTGCATGTACGTGAAGCAGGCCCTGGGCTGGATACGGGTACCGGGCCAAACACAGGCCGAAAGCAGTTGGGCGCATGCAACCACTTCAGGCCCAAGGCCTGCTTTCCTCGTGACTGGGCCTCAGGCTACCGGGGGCCTACTGGAAGCTTCCTGGACTGGACGCAGGCAGGCCACTTCGATATAGGGAAGGTCCTGCCTCCTCATTCGGCCTTGGGGTGCTGGCTGCATGCTGCGCAAGCGCTGCTGCTGCGCTATTTGCTGGCTAGCGCCTACGCTCTCACGGGTGAGCAGGGAAGGAGCACGCAGCCATAGCCGAGCTGCGCTGCTTTATGCTGGGTGAAGCGCAGGGTGGTCCTTGGGTGCTAGTGGCATCTGTGAGTTGGGGAACGAGGTTGTGAGTGTAGCGCGAGACATACCTGGTGCTGAAGCGTGTGACATTGGTCGCCATATGCTCGTACTTCGGGAACGCTGTTGATGTCATCTTTCTGCTTCGTAGTATAGGCTAGATAGGATCTGCCACATGTAGTCTGGGCGCCGAGCGCCAATAGGATATCAACTCTGGTTCTTCGTTGATGATGATGAGACTACTTCAGCATTGTCAATTATGAACTCTTGGTGTGTTCTGATTTGGTGTATCTCGTTATGCAATTCTGCTGTTGGTTCGAGGTCAATTATGAACTCTTGATGTATGATGCTGTTTGATTTCTGGAGTTCGCTATTACTCATCTTCCTTGCATCTCTCTCTCTTTCTCTCTCTCTCCGCCGCCCCGGCATATAGTTTTTTTCTTTTTTTTTTAAGGCTAAGTCTTTTAAGCCCAACCAATTCAAATACCCGTCGAATCTGGACAGGACGGCCTTTCAGGCCTTTTTTATTGTCATTATAGTATTACGGGGAACCCCGTAGCAGCCACATCCGTGCTCAAGCCTCCAACGAGGGAACATGCGGGACCTGCACCCACTAGCAGGTTTGTCATTATTGTATTACGGGGAACCCCGTAGCAGCCACATCCGTGCTCAAGCCTCCAACGAGGGAGCATGCCGGAGCTGCACCCACTAGCAGGTGCGATACCTACTACAGCAGGTGGGCGATACCGGCCAGGGGTCAGGCGGTAGCATCAAGACCGACCTTCTTCGATGCGCCAGTCACTGTGCCTCCCCTCCGGTCCCCTCCCCCTATGAACATCAGCAGTCTCTGCTCAATGCCACTCGGGAGGACCAAGGGCATATCTCTAGATGGCGGGCGCCAAGCTTGCCCAGGAAGGTACATGAGGCCAATGGGGATTGAACCCAAGACCTCCTGAATGCCACTTGCATGCCTTACCAACTGAGCTAGGCCGCTGGATCTCCCCGGCATATAGTGATTACGTATACGCATTGTGAAATGCATGGGAGCCCGACATTGTCAGGGAATCGCAGATTTCGGGAATCACCGGAAGTCGAGGGAGGTGGGTATGCAGTCTGCGTGACACATCGAACATTCAGCGACAACGCTGAAGAATACGTAGCCTGAATAAATAAATAAATAAATAAACGACAAACGAAAGGACGGCAGAGTGGTCAATTTGCGATATGCGTAGGCGTGCGATGTGCTTCCGGAATTCTACGTAACGGAATGGGAATGGTACCATAAACGATTTACGGAACTGCTTTGTAACGGTGTTGGGAATGGTACGTTACGGGAGAGGAACATAGTCATTACATATACTCATTACGTATACGTATCGTGAAATGCATGGGAGCCTGCCATTGTTAGGTATCGTGGATTTCGGGAATGACCGCAAATTCAGGGAGGTGGGTATGCAGTCTGCGCGACGGGACGAATAAATGAATAAATAACCAAATAAATAAATAAACTAGGCTGTACTCCGGGCCGCCCGGCGCCCGGCTCCCCGCCCGGGCGGGGGGCCAGGCCGCCTGGCCGGTCGTTCCGCCCGGTTGGCCACCGGGCGGCCCCAGCGCATCGTGGAGGTTTTTTTTTTTTTTTTTTTTTTTTGGTCGCGGGGGACCTTCTCCCCCCCAAAGGAGGCCGTGTATGGAAAAATAAGAAAAAAAAAAGGGCCGGTAGGGACGGTTTGAAACATTTCAAATCGGGGCCCATCTGCGCCGTTGGTCTCCAAGATCGATGGCCCAGATGGGCCACGATTTGAAATGTTTCAAATCGGGCCTACCGGCCCTTTTTTTTTTTTCTTTCTGTTCCTGTTTTCCCGCCTTCTTCGGCCTTGGTGGTTGCCTGCGTACCCCCGCCGTCACCTCACTTCGTCCGTCCGAGTGCAGCCTTCGGGAAGTGTCGAACCGCTTGCCCGCCAACGGAGTCGACGCCCCCCGATAGCCATCGCCAACGGAGTCGACACCCGCTGAACGCCATCACGCTGCCCGCCGACGCGCCCCGACGCCCCTTGACGCGCACCACGGTGAGTGTGTTAGTACGAGAGAGAGAGAGAGAGAGAGAGAGAGAGAGAGATCTTCTTCTTCTTGTCGCTCTTCCTCTTGCTCCTCGTCCTCTCCTCCTCCTCCTCGTCCTGTCCTCCTTCGCTGCTTCTTCTTCTTCTTCTTCTTCTTCTTCCTCCTCCTCTTCTTCTTCTGCTTCTTCTTCTTCTTCCTCTTATCCTCGTCCTCCTCCTCTTCTTCCTGTGTGTGTGTGTGTGTGAGAGAGAGAGAGAGAGAGAGAGAGAGAGAGAGAGACTTGTGTAATTGATTGTGGGGCAATGTGGACATGGTTTCTCTCCAGGCCTGTTATTTTTTTTTTCCCGGTCTTGTCATCCCCTTACTCTTCTTCTTCTTCTTCTTCTTTTTCTTCGTCCTCCTCTTCTTGTTCTTCTTCCACAGACACACCTGCAAGGTCTGTCACAACCACCACTGACATCCCTCAGACCCCAACCCCAACCCCCAGGCGAGACCCCCCGCTGACATCCCGCCCCCAGCATCCCCCTATCCCACCCCCCGCCCCCACCCCCCACCCCCTCCCCAACCAACCCCCAAGTTCATTTTTTTATTGCGGATTCGGGGTCCTCTAGTGCAGCGCAGCACAGCCCCACCTTCAGAAAAAAATATATATATATCCTTGCCCTGTTGTAGCGTCGCCCGGTTCACCCGGGCGGACCCCCCAGGGCCCAACCGGCCGGGTGCCGGTGCAGCCTAGTAAATAAATAAGCAATAAGCAGTAAGCAATTGCATGAGTCAATCCCACGAGTAGCATGACCATGACCGACGCGTTGGGAAGGAGATCATTTGGGCGTTGGGGGCCAGGGCACTATTATTTTTTGTTGACATTGGGAAGGTATTGGGATCTCTGTATTCTTTGCATCCAGCGTTTATTAGCGGATAGAGGAATGGGGTGCCGCCATTGGTATCGCTGCGGCGATAGTCGAAGAGGGGAGCATCTACGCTACTCGTGTCGAGGGGGAAATGGGGGAAACGGGATGGGAATGGTACGATAAACGATTCACGGAACTGGCCTTGAGGACAGTCGTGCGGTGATGGGAATGCTACGTAACGGGAGAGAAGCATAGTCATTACGTATACTCATTACGTATATGTATTGTGAAATCTATCCGAGCGTGACACTGTCAGGGAATCGTGCATTTCGGGAATCAGCGCAAATTCAGGGAGGTGGGCATGCAGTCTGCGCGACGGGACGAATAAATGAATAAATAAGCAATATGCAATTCCACGAGACAATCCCACGAGTAGCATGACCATGACCAATTTCCCTCGTTGACGTGGGGATCTCGTATTTTTTGCATCCAGCGTTTATTAGGGGATAGGGGAATGGGGTGCCGCCGTTGGTATAGCTGCGGCGATAGTCGAAGAGGGGAGCATCTGCGCTACTCGTGTCCAGGGGGAAATAGCGGAAGCATGATCGAATTGTGGGGTCGGAGATGCGCGAGGTAAATGAGCGCATTGTGGGGTCGGAAATGGGGAAAGCGTGGTCGCATTGTGGGGAAATGGGGGAACCGTGATCGGATTGGAGAATATGTGCTGTGATGAGTACGCGGGTGGGCTGACGACAATCTTTTGCTGGTGTAGCAAACGCCAACCTTGCTGCAGCGTCCTACATTGCACTCCATGAGAAACTGCGCGGTTCCTCAGTTGTCAAAGCATTTCCGTGACATTGTCGTCAATGTCCATCATATTATGAATACATTCTGTGCGTACAACTGCCCGCATTCGAGTTTGGGTGCATGCCAAGCTTGGCCGCATTTGGTTGGGTTCACCGATAATCTGCGCAACACCTGCAATGATGCAGGCATAGTGAACTGTACACGTTCTAAGATCCGGCTACCTATATAGTACGAAAGAGCCATGCACAAGGCCACATGCACATCCAACCTACGGGTTGAATAAATGGGACATCAGTGCATCACAGAGGTAGACAATCAGAGTTATTCAGACGTGCGCAGACTTTGACAGGACAGAACACCTGCTCATTTTCGATTTTATGTCAATTCTCAGCATGTGAAGTTGTCCTTTTGGATGTCCTTCACCTCTGTCATCGTCCTATCTCGAGTTGTTTCCCTCTGCTTCCTATTCCAACTTGCCGGTGGACACGGAGTGTCTTGACTCATTTACTTATCATTGGTGAATTTGAATGCACGAAATGCGACACCTCTGCTCGTTCCCATTTCTCATATATACGTTAATGTGAATGCACTATGAACGCACTGAAAGAACTCAATCCATTCTTCAATGACTATGGTAATCCTACTGCATAATTCTTAGACTTTATTGCCACAGAAATGTGCTCTCCATTGCCATGTGGACCTACCACTTCTCGTCACCCATGTTGTTCATGCCACGCTGTGGAACCTTCGCTTATATCTTACCTGCTTCGCCTTTCTCCATTAACTATTCATTGTCCTGTCTTCAAATGTCAATGCAACCGACAACAATATTCAGTACAACTAAAACACGAGGGCGAAGCCGCACTGGCCACATCTTGGTGTGCTTATAAACAACACATGGAAAAGAACCCGCAGCCTAGGATGCCCATGAGAGGAATGCACATAAAGCCAAGGTCTGAAAGGCCATGAAGCAAAAGGAACCATAAGGCAAGAACCAAGCCAAACAATAAGGCACTCGCAGAACAAAAGCAAGGCAAAGGTCAAGAAACAACAAGGCATCGAACGGCAAGCAGCAGGAGGGCACGGGGTAGACAAGTGGGCAGACAAACAGCACTAGGCAACAATGACAAACAGTACAAGGCAGCAAGGGAAAAGCAAATGAAAAACGATAAAGACAAAGGCACGAGGCAACAAGGCATTTGACAATGAGTGGCAACAGAGAACAAAGGCAGGAATCAAGGGGGAGGTGGGTGGGCACACAAAGTCATAAGGCAACAAGGCATAGGACAGCAGGCAGCAACAAAGAACAAAAGCTGAAAGGCACGAGGAAGGCGGAAGGCCAGGCAACACACAAGCACACAAGAGGCAAACCCAAAAAATACAAGTACCAAAAAAAAAGCAAAGACACAGAAGAATAAAACTTATGATGAAAGATTGTCTCGTCGGAGTTGAACCGACGCATCAGGAGGTGGAACCCTCAACAATCTGCGGAATTCCGAATTTGCTGGTTTGGGTCATGAACCCTTTGACCCTTGTTGTTACAAATTTCCAAAATCACAAGCACTTCAATTACACACTGGATTGAGATGAGATCACTCTGGACTGCAACTCCACAGAAAATTAGAATTGAATAGTCACATACAAAATATGCAGGGGTTTTACCCCTCGGCATATTGTCATAAGGCCCCTCAACAGGTGTGTGCCCATCCTGAAGGTGGGCCCCCTGAATCGCAATGAGCCCTGGACTCGTCATTTTCTGCAAATTTTGGTGGGTGCCAGACAGTTGCCATGCGCCAGTTACACTCGCCTCGCTCGTGAGAATCCAAAATATTTGTGAGCCTTCCAGCCGGTGAACACCGCACATTTGCGCCTGGGTGGTTGTGCACGCCTAACCAATTCAGTCCCAGGCCACTGTCTGAACGGTTCTTGGCGCAAACAATTTGGCCTAGAGTGAAGCTACTGGAAACTCGGTCCTGACGTGGAAGAGCAGGCAGTGCGCCCACACTTTCCATATAGGAAAGTGTCAGGCGCCGAGGGATGCATTCAGGCACTTGCGTGCGCCGTGCAGATGTGGCAGCAGCGCTGCTGGAGCTAGTGCTCTCGGGCTGCTGCATTAGCGCATTGGTGCAGGTGCTCGCGGGTGTCTCGAGGAAGCAGGGGGCTTCTGAGGGCAGCACCATAGCCGAACCATAGGCGGGTTCGGATTGGACGGCCAGTGGAGGTGGTAGTGGTCTTTGTGTATGAGGGAGAAGACGCGGGGGTAGAAGTCGAGGGTGAGAGGGTGATAGAGATGAGGTTGATGATGTGAGGGCATGTACCTGGTCCTGGCGATGGTCTACTTCGGTTCTTGCTGCTGATGTCAACCGGTTGCATTTTTAATTCGTAGGCGAAGTTGTAGATGTGTGATCGTTGTCTGGGTGCTGAGCGCCAAGTAGGAGGAAGGGATCTGCATACCTACGTTGGTGGTGGCGAGAGTATGCTCTCATTGACATTTGGATTCGGTGCTTTGGTTCTCCGTTGGTGAATATCAGTGCATATCTGCTTTCTGGACAGCGTTCGCCTTTCTGGCTTTCAATGTGACTTTGCATTCTGGGTTTCTGTCGTTTCGCTATCGCTCATTTTCCTTGCAATTTGGTATCGGAGCTGGTCCGAGGCGCTCTGCTGGCTCCTTCGCAATAGCTGTTTGGTGCTTCGCTGGATATGGTGGGGCAGTGATAATGCTTGTGTTGGTGTGTTGGCAGCCCAGGGTCGCATGGGCGCGCCAGGAAGGCTATGCGGTGACGTAGGGGCGCACGCTGGATGATGAGAGCTTGATGACATGGCATTTAAGCCGAGGTGCATTGTATTGTGGGTTGTGCCGAGGCATCGACCGGTCGTCATAAATGCTCATCAGGTTACTGGTGAGAAATCTGTGGTTGGGGGCAGCATTATGAGATATGTTGCTCCTTACCTTATCTACCCTCTTCGTCAGTTCTTACTGTGAGGAAGTGGGTTCTGTCTTGATAGTCCTCTCGTTGTAAGGTGTCGTGAGCGCTCAACCTTAGAGTCAACATTCTTCCTAGGGAGCAAGCTGGTGAGAGACGGGGGATGTCTCTGAAGGTCCTTGGACGAAGCACTCGGGGCATGGTCACCATGCCAACCCGTTGGGACTAGTACACGCATGCTTTGCCGCTTGTCCTTTGGTCTGCTTGCTGCGCTGTAGAGGGCATGTCGGGCAGGCCAGCCTTATGAGGGACCGGACTGTCTATAAAGAGACTCCGGCGGGGTACACGACTCGTGCTGTACGCGAGTATAAAAATAGTACGGGAGGAAGGTGCAATCAGAATCGCTTTCTTTTCCACTTCGCACACATGCAAACAGATGGTGGACCACACTGGCGCACAGCGCCCAAAAGTTCAAAGATATGGAAGTCGAACACACAGTTCAGATACAAGCTCTCTTCAACATGCTATGGCGCGTCAGAGCCTGTACAACCCAACTCTCATCACTCTGTCCAACACCACTGTTCATACTCACTCACTCTGGATCACCCTGGATATCCCACACGTGTACACACACTCTCGTACTCATACACTCGCCTATCAGCTATGGCGGCTATGGCGGCTGTCCCTCTCCTAGCTATGTCTAACTGTCTCCTTCAGCCCACTTCGTCTTCGGGCACTCTGGAGACCACCTCGCACAAGTCGCTCAAGCAGCGCTTCCGGATGGCTTACGCAGGAATGAATGAATGGCTGGGCCCTGCCTCTTGATTTATACTTCTGTAACTTGTTGGTTTGCCCCTTTCCCATGCCCTGGGTGCACACAGTCCCACACGGTACTTGCTTGACTGGACTGTGACTGACTGGGACCGGTACCGCTGACTGCATGGGTTTGCACTGCCGACTCGTTGCAGTCGCACTGCCGACGTAACGCAGTTGGGCTCACCACTTGCCCACTTGCCTCTGTCCAAACGTGATGCAACTTCAAAAGGCCACTTCCGGACCTTCCGGAAGTCTGTGGGCTTGGCCTTTGGAACACTGTAGCAGCTATGACCTTAACCTTTCAGGACTGTAGCAGCTACGACCTTGACCCTTGAGAAGAGCTACAGCTACGACTTCTAGAACTCACTAAGACCTCTATCCTACAGGTCTACAGATCGAACCCCTACAACCTACGAACCTACGACCTCCTACCAACTGTTGTGAATACACAGGTCACGGGTTCAACTCTCGGGGTCGACACAGATACTGTACACAGGTAAGGTAAGAACTAGGGATCGAGCCCTGGGATCTGCATTCGCTACTGCTAACAGGTGAATACCGTTTCAAAGGGCTCTGGATACATACATTGGTGGTGGCGAGAGTATGCTCTCATTGACATTTGAATTCGGTGCTTTGGTTCTCTGTTGGTGAATATCAGTGCATATCTGCTTTCTGGACAGCGTTCGACTTTCTGGCTTTCAATGTGATTTTCCATTCTGAATTTCTGTCATTTAGCTATCGCGCATTGGCCTTGCAAATAGTTGATGAAACCAGAAAAAGGTGATGGATAATTGAAGGCCCGGCCTCTCTGAGCAATATGCAACAATCTGCTCGAGAAACCGTCCACTGAACAGCAAGTTCTCACTGGTTATGGCTGCACTCTCTCTCTCCTTGGGCAGTGCTGAAAGTAGTGCCTCTCTAGTCTCACCAAGAGGGCTTTGCCCCAATTCGTCACTTTGAGGAGCAGCTACTTGCCTAGGGTACAGTGTCCGCCTACCAAAAGAAAAGCCGAAAACTACAAGCCAAAAAGATCCTATCACTATGCTAGGCAATTAGGGACTGTACATTCAGGTCCCACGCTCAAAACTCGTCTGCTTCAGAACAGTAAAAACAAAAAACAACAAAAAAACTGTTTATGCTTTGTTTGGTCCCCAGTTCAAGTCCAAGCAAGTTAGAAACTTGAAATACCGCAAATAATTGGGCAGGTTGCAGGTTCAAATCCCGCCATCCCCAACTGTCCTCCCCTCTCAATTCGAAGTGCTCTGAGAACATTGCAAGCTCCAACTAAAAAGAGGCTCTGCATTTCCAGAGAAAACAAAACAAAGAATTAAAGCAAGTGGAAAAGTAAATCGGAGTCTGCATAACATGAAATCTGGAGATTGCAGGCTCCAGAATCAACTACTGTGTGTACTCTCTTAAAGTTGCCTCTTGTACGGAGCAACTATCTGAGGTGCCTTCTGCATTAGTTTAATGCGATTGATTCATTTGCGAGGCCACAGCCCGCTCTGAGCATTTCGGGGCCTTTCATCAAGCATGGCCGCCCTAAGTGAAGGCGGCCCTGTAAAATCACATGAGGCCTATTTTGTCCTTTTTCGCAAAATGGGGCTCAGACAGTTATGCTGCGTCAGTTTCTTGAATGGACCCAGGCCGTGGGTAACGGTATCCGGTCGAGGGCTTCTAGGCCCTTCCTGAGTTCTCTGGAAACAGGCCCTGGGCCAGACACGAGGCACCAACTGCACGCAGCACGTACGGCAGTTGGACACTCGTAACCACCCGGGGCCCTGCGGAATATTATGACCTCAGGCCACTTGGGGCCTACCGAAAGCTTCTGGGCAGGGGCCCAGTGCAGCCAGGCAGCATGCAGCTGGCAGGCCACTTCCATAAAGGGAAGTTCCTGCCTCCGCATTTGACATTCGGGCACTCGCTGCTTATGCGCAAGCGCTGCTGCGCCAGCTGCTGAAGCGAGTGCCTACGCGCTCACGGGCGAGCAGGGAAGAAGCAGGTAGCCACAGCCGGACTGGCCTACGCGTTGCTGGATGGGGCGCATGGTGGTCTTCGGGTGCATGTGGCATGTGTGGAGGATCGAGGGTGTGAGTGAAGCGAGGGACATACCTGGTGCTTGATGCGAACGGCATTGGCCGAGATCTGCTCGTACTTTGGGAAGCTGTTGACGTCACCAGCGACATTGTAGATAGGCTTAGATAGGATCTGCCATTTGTAGACTGGGCGCTGAGCGCCAGATACGGTATCGACATTGGTTCATTGATGATGATGAGGAGACTATTCGAACATTGTCATTTGTGAGCTGTGTTGTGCTCTGATTTGTTGTAACTTGAGTTGCAATTCTGCTTTTGGTTTGAGGTCAAGACTATCTGGTTTCATGTGTATGCTGCGGCTTGGTTTCTGAATTTTGCTATCGCTCATTTTCCTTGCATTTTGGTATCGGAGTTGTGGTACGTTGCGCTGATCTGGCGCATGTCTTCTGTGTGTGCGGTTCATGCACGCGGTTAGCTGGGTGGGTGAGCAACTGTGGGTAGCGTGTAGTGAGGAGGGCAAAGGCAAGCAGGAGAGGGGTATCGCCAGGAAGGTTGTGTGGTGATATTGGGTGTTTCGCAGTGTGATGAGAACTATCTGATGTGCGATTGATGCTGAGGTGGAATGGCGGTATAATGCTGGTGGTGCCAAGACAATGATTAGTCATTGCAATACGTCAGGTCATCTAGTGAGAATATCTGTGGTTGGGGGCAACTATATTGAGGTACGTTGCTCTTAACCTTATCTACCCTCTTCGACACTTCTTACCATGAGGATGTGTGTTCTGTCTTGAGAGTCCTCTCATGTGAGGAGTCGAGTGCACTCAACCTTGAGAGTCGGCATTGTCAACGTGGATCATCTGGAAGGAGAGGGTGTTGCCATGTGAAGGGCCCTGGACGAAGCACTGGGTCACGGTCACCATGCCAACCCACCGGGAGTAGAGCACGCATGCTTTGCCGCTTTGTCCTTTGTTTGCCTGTTGCGCTATAGATAGGTCGTGAGGGGCAAGCCAGCCCTACTGGGGATACGAAAACTGGACGTCTATAAATAAATACCGGCGGTTACCTTCCATTGGATGTGATCGTCGTCCTGTTTGCGACGTTAAATAGTTCCTGAGGACCTCGGGGGCCGTCCTTAAGCTGCCTCTTGATCAGCGAATTGGTCGGTGTAAGGCTCGCTGCACGCGAGGGTAAATATGGTGCAGGTCTGGCCAGCTCAGCATTAACTTGGGGCAGAGGGGTGGGTCGTGCACACCTTTAGACACCAGCGCCATCCGGATTGCTCAGGAACGCTGACGTAAAGTGACATCAAGAAGAACTGGGGGAGGGGTAGATTTCAGGTGACAAGTTCGGGAACAATTCCACTTCGCAAACAGCCATGCAAACGATGCTATTTTTATTTTGATTAGTTACATGTTACTGCCATAATGTGCCATTAGCACATCTGACAAACAACATAGGTATAACAATTTGTTTTTCCGTATTTGCTCTCTGTTTGCGGACTAGTCAAATAAAGTAGTTTCGTTTGTAGGAATCTGGACTCACCTAATGGACCCAACTGTGTATCAATAGATAACGCCATCGATTAATTATTTTTATTTATTTTAAAATGGTTTGACCACTACGCTGCGGTAGGCAATCGAGTGTGTCGTAGTGCAGACAGTGTATAGTGTTGTATTATATGAGCAGTGGAGAGTACCCTGATCCGGACAATCGGATCTTGCGTTCGTCGAGCCGCAGACTACCATTGGTTTAGGTAGCTTTAGGAGCCGAGGGAGACCACCTCCTGTTCAGACAGGCTAGGGAAAGGCAGCGTCAACAGAGGAGGGACAGGGACGCAAAGGCAAGCAGGGCTTTCGCAAGAGAGGCAACGCAATGCCCACTTCTGCACAACAGGGCTCTCAAGTGAGTAGTTTCGGGATGCAGTAGAGTTCCCAGGCTAGTAGTTTAAGGCCTGTAGGTTTAACGATTGCACAAGCCTAGAGTCAGTCCGCTGGTGTGATGGCTAGCCAGCTAGTAGTGTTAACTCCTGAGGAGGTCGCCATTCAGCGAACCAGCGCTCGTGAAGAGAGAAGAAGAGAATGATTAAATGTAGAGCGAGGATGCAGTGAAGAGAAGCGGAGTTGAGGTAGTTAGAGGAGATGGACTTGACGAATATGGATGATGATGTGGCTACACAAATCGTTGAAGGACCGTTAGGACGACCCTGCTAGATGTAGTAGAGATGCAGGATTACCACACGGCTCTTTTACAGGACATTCAAACAAATCTGCCCGTGCTGGTTGGGGGTATTCAGGTTACACCATCACCATTCAGACCAGGTGCTTGGCCTATGGTACAACCTCCTCGCTTTGTCCCACGGGTAACCGGGGTAGTACCATCTACACTTCCTTCGGTGTCGGTACAGGCCACTTTCCATCTTGTTATGCCTTTGACAGGCGGGTTCTCAGCAGGTCCTAGTGTACAGATTCCTGTTGAGACAGTGTTCTCCCAACCTCCAGCACAATCGCAGGGCACCCAACCCCAATAGCAGCAAGTGCAGCGGCCTGCACCCCAGGCCCCACATCCTGGAGTTGCGCAGGTCCGAGGACAAGGACAATGGGTTCCAAAGATTGCCATCACATCACCCAAACCCTTTGCAGGTTATAAGAAGGGTGATGACCTCAACACATGGTTGAGGATTCAGTCTACGTGAAGTGCAAGTTAACCTCGCCTCACGAGGAAGTGCTCGTGGCTGCCTCCTATCTTGAGGGGAGTGCAGCGAGGTGGTTAGGTGGGTACGTGCAGTTACAGGGGTACGATCATGACTTCCTCGCTTGGGCAGTCACCCAGAGACTGGATGACTTCATGAAGCTGGTGGAGGAAAGGTGGCATGACCCCCACGAGGCTCAAAAGACCACCGACGGGATATTGACCCTAAGCTGAAGGAAGTTTAGGTCAGTAAGGGATGCCACAAACGCGGTAGAGCGTCTGATTTGTGTTCCTGACGTACGTTACGACCCCCAGGTCTTACTCACCACTTTATCGAGGTGCCTCCCTACGGAGATCAGGAATCAGATGGCAAGTAAGGCCATGATCACAATCCACAACTTTCCCTCGTTTAGCAAGAAGGCCCTAGATCTATGAGCAAAGATCGGGAATGGACACCAATCCACTACGGATGGTGGGAAGAAGACACTGGCTCCTAACTTGAAAGCCATGGGGAAAATCATGTTCGTTGACAACGATGGTGCTACCATAGAATTAAACGAGGACTTCCAGGTGGGAGTAGGGTCAGAGTCGGGTAGCGCAGAAGCTTCAGTGGGTGGAGCAGTTGCTGCCTCAATGCAAAAAGGTAAGGCAACCGGTAGACGCAATGGAGTTTCCCGGGCAAAGAGTGAAGTAGACCCGAATGCTCCTCCATGGGAGAAAGCGGGGCTTACTGAGGACGCGTGGAGAGAATTTCTCAAAATCATAATTCAGAACGAATAAGGTGAGGGGCCTAATCTCTAAAAATGGTGGGCTATTAGCTCAGCTGGTAGAGCGCGCCCCTGATAATTGCGTCGTTGTGATTAGACTGTAGAGGCCTTCATCCACGTAGGTAGTTCGATGTGTCAATCCATGCCTAACAAGACGGAATTTTTCGATATAACGAACCTTAGCATAGCGTACTCTGTTTCTCAATATTAAAGTCAATTACTGGTGAGAAAAAATGATCCAAACTCGATCTTTTCTGAATGCAGCTGACAATAGTCAAGAAAACTAATGTGTATACGAGTACTAAATAGTAGTAACTGCAAATATGCTAATATAGGGGATACAATTATTGCAGTGGTAAAMGAGGCAATTCCTAATATGTCAATTAAGCAATCTGAAACAGTAAAAGCAGTAGTAGTCCGTACACATAAAGGAATCAAAAGGAAAAGTGGTATAACAATTCGGTTCGATGATAATGCAACAGTAATTATTAATCAAGATGGAAATCCAGTCGGTACGCCCGAATAGCTTGTATTCGCTGTGGCAATATGGCGATACGCAGTTCAAGTGCAGGAACCGTAAGGCCACGGAAAAGATTCCGCCTACGATGGGACAGACGCATACCTCCTCCGCTTCCCAAGGTAGCAACGTTGCCAACATTTTTGGCACTGCTTCGGGAAACACGTCGGGCCAGTAGGAATTGTCGTTGTTCCTGCTAGGGTCGAGAAGGTGGATACACCCTCACCTTCTCAGGAGATCGCCCAAGCCATTGACTTTGACGTCGTCCGACGAGCACATTCAGACCAATTGATACTATGTTCAATGTGTTCGAATCCTAAGAGGAGAAAGAGGAGTGGTCTAGATCAAACCCGCTAGCTTTTTGGACGACCATGGCTAAAGCTCCTAAGGGTGATTTGTTCGTCGGCGAGGTAGTTATAGGTTGTCGGAAGGCTGGGGCCTTCTACGATACATGCTTGACGAGGAACTTTATCAGTCGTGCTTGTGTTGATCGGTTGCGCTTACAGGGGCAAGTGCAGCGCCTCAGTCGACCCGTGGAGTCGACTTGTGCCAACAAACAGCGCATGGTAGTCAATGACTGTCGAAAAGATGTAGAGTGTCGTTTCCCATACACGGGAGGGGAACTGCGGGATAAAATCTTGCTCCTCGTGAACGATGATCTCCCTATGGATATCTTGCTTGGTATGTACTACGTTTCGGGTGCACAGCCCCAGTTTGACTGGGACCGAAAAGCAGTCAAACACATGTTGCTCGGTGGAGGGACTGCCAGATTGCGTACGCATAAAACTAGTAGTCTGATCGAGTCCTATGGGTCCATGTGTGCGTCCACATTCTATAATTATTATAAGCAAAATTCGAAGGAGGGTATGTACTAAGTGTATGTCTCTACAGAGGGTGAGCCGGTGAAAATGCCTCCAGAGATAGAGAGAGTGGTCGCTAAATACCCGGATCTATTTGAAGAGCCGAAAGGGGTTGTTGAGAGGGAGGTCGTCCATGCGCTAGAGATTATCCCAGGTTCTAGTATTCTGAAGGGTAGGATCTATCGGATGTCTCTAGTGGAGCTTGATGAGCTTTGTCGACAACTCAAGGATCTTATAGAGAAGGGTTGGATGCGGTCGAGTGTCTCCCCTTATGGATCTCCTGTCTTATTTGTACCAAAGAAGGGGGGAACGTTGAGGATGCGCGTTGACTATAGGGGCCTCAATGCCATCATTGTGAAGAACGCAGAGCCCCTACCGCGCATCGATGACTTATTGGACCGAGTGCAAGGGTGTCGATACTTCAATAAGATAGATTTGAAGTCAGAGTACCATCAGATTGCAATCCAGCCCGAGGATCAACGCAAAACTGCTTCTAAGACTAAGTACGGTCTGTACAAGTTTGTGGTGATGCCTTTCGGCCTTTGCAATTTGCCTGGCACCTTTCAGCACGCGATGAACCGGATTTTTCATGACTAAGATAAGTTTGTCATCGTGTACGTCAACGACATACTTATTTTTAGTAGGACTGTCGAGGAGCATGTAACCCATTTAGATAAAGTACCCAGTCTCCTTCGGCAGCACCGGTTCAAGATTAACCGGGAGAAGTGTGAGTTTGGCCGTACACGGATCTTGTACCTGGGTCATGAGATTTCCCCGGAGGGATTGAAGCCCGATGACACGAAGGTGGTCAGTATTTGTGACTGGCCGTGTCCTCAGTATGTGACTGAGGTGAGGTCCTTGGGTATGACTAGCTACTCCCGATGACACGAAGGTGGTCAGTATTCGTGACTGGCCGCGTCCTCAGTCTGTGACTGAGGTGAGGTCCTTGGGTATGACTAGCTACTACTGCAATTTTGTGCAGAACTATAGCATAGTGGTCGCGCCCTTGTCGGATCTCACACGCCTTGACACCCCATGGGAGTGGACAGACAGGTGTGAGGATGCTTTCAAACATTTGAAGCATGCCCTCACTCACCTCGAGGTCTTGAAGCTGCCTGATCCTGACAAAACGTTCATTGTGACAACGGATGCCAGCCAATATTGCATTGGAGCCGTGCTTGCGCATCAGGAGGGGAAGAAGTTGAGGCCTGTAGAGTACATGTAAAAAAGATGCCCTCTCATAAGTTGGCTAAGTCCACCTATGAGAAGGAACTCTATGCGATTTACAAAGTGCCGACTCACTGGAGGCACTACCTCCTTGGGCGATTCTTCTACGTCAGGATTGATCATCAAACCCTAAGGTGGATGAAGACCCAACCGGTACTCTCTAATAGAGCAGTATGACTTTGAGCCACAATATATCAAAGGGGAGTACAAGGTTGCTGATGCGTTGTCGCGTACACCAGACTTCCTGGGCCGTTGATTACTGAGTTTGGACTTGCGGTCGATGCGGCTCAATCCTTGGTGGAAGCCTATCATGAGGATCCGTTCATGGCTGAGATCATACGCAGACTCGAGGCAAAGGACAAGACCACCTCCGACGAGTTTGTGTTGGTCGATGGCTTGCTGTTCCTTGACAAGGCAGGGAATAAACGTCTGTGTGTACCCAATAAAGAGTCGTTGCGTAGTTCCTTTCTTGGACAGTGTCACGACGCCAGTGAACGTGTAGTATCTTCTTTGATCAGTTTCATATCCGATCTTCCCCCCCACACGATCAAGTGTAATACCTGCTCTGTTCAGTTTCATCTCTGATCCGTGGTCCATCGAGAGATTCGATACCTTTTCATTTTAGAAAAGAAAAAAACAGCATGTGTGCACGAGAGAGAGAGAGAGAGAGAGAGAGAACCCAACCGAAGTGACTATGCAGCTCCCCCCTTCACCCCCATGCGGTCAAGTGTAGTATATGCTTCGATCAGTTTCATATCAGATCCTCCCCACCACAAGATCAAGCGTAGTATCTGATCCGTGGTCCATTGATACCTTCTTACTTTAGAAAAGAAAAGAAAACCACGCACGTGCACGAGCGAGTGAAAGGGTGAGAGATCCATCGAGATGGTTTGCACAAGACGTTGGAGAGAGAGAGAGAGAGAGAGAGAGAGAGAGAGAGAGAGAGAGAGAGAGAGAGAACCCAACCTAACTAACAATGGGCCTTCTCCCCTTCCCGCCCCCCCCCCAAATGAACGTGCAGTTTCTGCATTAATCAGTTTAATAACCGATCTCCCCCCCACACGATCAAGTGTAATACCTGCTCCGTTCAGTTTCATATCTGATCCGTGGTCCATCGAGACATTCGAGACCTTTTAATTTTAGAAAAGAAAAAAACAGCACGTGCGTGCACGAGCGAGCGAGTGAGAGAGAGAGCGAGAGAGCGAGAGAGAGAGAGAGAGAGAGAGAAAGAGAGAGAACCCAACCGAAGTAACTATGGGGCTCCCCCCTTCTCCCGCCCCTCCTCACCCCCACGCGATAAAGTGTAGTATATGCTTCAATCAGTTTCATATCCAATCCTCCCCCCCCCACATCAACCGTAGTATCTGATCTGTGGTCCATCAATAACTTTTTATTTTAGAAAAGAAAAAAAAAGCCCGCATGTGTGCGCGCACGAGCAAGCAAAAGGGAGAGAGGTCCATCGAGATGGTTTGCGCAAGACATGGGGGAGAGAGAGAGAGAGAGAGAGAGAGAGAGAGAGAGAACACAACCTAACTGATGTGCATCTCCCCCCCCCTTCCCCCACACGATCGAGTGTAATATCTGCTACGATCAGTCTCAAATCCATTCTTCCCCCCACGTGATCAAGTGTAGTACCTGCTCTGTTCAGTTTCGTATCTGGTCCGTGGTCCATCGAGAGATTTGAGACCTTTTTATTTGAAAAAAGAAAAAAGCAGCACGTTTGTGTGCGCGCGCGCGCGCGATTGAGAGAGAGAGAGAGAGAGAGAGAGAGAGAGAGAGAACCCAGCCTGACTAACTATACGCCTCTCCCCCCTCCGTCCCCCCCACACGATGAAATGCAGTATCTGCTTCGATCAGATCTGTTGTTCATCGAGACGGTTAAGAAGGGGGGGGGGGGGGAACAAGCACGCCCAAGACATGTGTGTGTGGGGGGGGGGAGGAGACAAG
>BFEA01000524.1:822748-848096 GCA_003427395.1 Chara braunii | reverse complement strand
GCAGCATGTTGCGTTGAAAAGCTCACTGTTACGGAGACCAAAACAAACCCTTTTCCTAGCACGGAACTAACCCAGTAGAGGAAGCAATCACAGACCCAGCTTTCTAGTGCATAGAAGGTATAATACGAGCAAGGGTCACTGGTGTAAACTACTCCACACACGGTAGCTCATGGATTCATAATTTCATACCCAGGGAAGAACCACAGATGTGCAAACCCAACACAGACAAAAAGAACCAAGGACAAAAGGTACAAGTTCCAGCAACGGTAAAAACAACATGAGGGAGAAAAACAAAATGTATGATGATAGATTGTTTCCTCGGACTTGCACCAGCTCACCAGGAGGCTGAACCCTCTACAATCTGCAGAATCCCCATATTGATGCTTTGGGTCATGAACCCTTTGACTCACGTTCAAAGTGGATGTAAGCAATGGCACAGCAAGGCACAAGGCAGGGCTGACAACACACAGGTACGCCAGAAGGAAAGACAAAGCAAGGCAAGAGTATGTGCAAGTGGGCCACAGCGCAGCGCTAACAATGCAGCCAAACTGTACAACAGGCAAGCATGTTGCATGGAACGAATGGGCACACGGATGGGCAGCAAGGCAACAGCGCAGTGAAGCCAAGGCAACACCGACCAGACAGCCACTCTAGGGGACGAGTGGCAAGCCGGCGGAGAAGCGCAGGCACGACAGTCCACACATCCAGTACGGACCAAAAGCAGCTCATCACCTACTCACACCACAAGTAAAATCCCGCAGACTGTTGGTTCCCACCACTTGATGATCCAGGAACCCACTGCGACGGGCATCTATCACTGCCCATAGTCCATATGCATTACAGTCATCACGAACAGAGCAGGCCCCTGTTTAGCACATCTTAGAGGTGCTCACACGGACACACAGAAAGTACATTAAAAAAAAAAAAAAAAAAAAAAAAAAAAAAAAAAAAGAAAAAAAAAAAATAACAGGAAGAAAGACACATAAAAATGATTGTGTGAGAGTGTGTGTGTGTGTGGTGTGTGTGTGTGTGTGTGTGTGTCTGTGTGTGTGTGGCCAGTGTTCATGTGTGTGTGTGTGTGTGTGTCTGTGTGTGTGTGGCCCCTGTGAACACTGGTTTCTACATATTAAAAAAACAGGAAGAGAGACAAAAAAATGATTGTTTGTGGCTCTACCTCGCTTTTTTCGCACGTGTTGCTGGTATTTTCACAAGTCCGAATTTTGCCACGGGCACGGACGCACGAGCTTTTCCCCCATGTGGAAATCGCGCGGGAGTGAGCAAGGAGGGTGAGAGCGTGACGGCGCGTCTCGCCATGCCTACGGGCGTGGCATACTCAAGCTCGTCACGAATCGGACAGATACGGAAAAAGAAAGGAGGAGGAGGAAGGTAGGTGAGAGCGGCGAGTCTCGCCATGCCTACGGGTGTGGCATACTCAAGCTCGTCACAAATCGGACAGATACGGGAAAAGAAAGGAGGAAGATAGAGGACAGAAACAAGAGAAGAAAAGAAGAGGGAAGTTTTACCTAAGAATGGGAAAGGGCAAAGAGTCATGAGGCAAAGAATGTGAAGAAGGGAGAAGGGAACGACCGTGCAATTCAGGAAGGAGCGAGCAAAGGCGACAAAATACGTTCAAGCACGACAAAATGCAATCAAGCACCAGGGAGGGAAAAACGAGGAAGAAAGAGCGCTGTATTGGAGGGAGGAAAAGGGAAAGTGTGAATGAGAAAAAGAAGAGAGTCACTGAAAGCCGTAACTGTTAGGAGAGACAGCAAGAGTTAAGAAACCGGTTTTCACATGACACCACGCCTCAGGGCGCGGCCCCCCAGATCCCAACAAAGATAGAAAGAACATAAGTGAGAGGAGAGAGGAAAAGTGTCGTACTTGGAAGAAGGAAGGGGAAGGAGAAAGAGGATGCTACTAAGATTAGGAAACGACAGGAGCGACGTATTCATGAGGAGGAGAAGGAGAGAAAGACTGCTAAACTCAGGAAGAGAGAAGTGAGAGGCACAAAAGACTGCTAAACTCAGGAAGAGAGAAGTGAGAGGCACAAGAAAGGGAAAAGGGTTCGAGCAATTTCACCACCAGAAGGGAACAGAGAGGCGAAGAAAGAGACATCATCGTTTTCCAGACATGATGCGAGAAAGGTGGCGACAAGCAAACAACCAAGCGCGTCAACATTGTGACACACAAGGTGTGAACAGTATTCCCTCCAAGTAGCAAAGGTGAGATCGCCTAACTCGTGTCATCCTATACTGGCGAATTCCGGAGACAACGAGCAGACAAGCCAAGGATTATCCAAGGGGTGAAATCTCAAGTGTATAGAAGCGTCTTCCAATCTCGATTCACTTCGTCCCATTACCCCGACCCCCCTGACCTGCATTGCACAACCCCGACTCCCTACCCCGACCGCCCCCCCCCCACCCGACCTACACCGCACCCCCCCCCCCCCCCCACTCCACAGCCCCCCCCCCCCCCCCCCCGGTCCAGCCCCGCCTCGTCGCCCCACTCGACCAGCCCGAGCGGCTGCATCAGCGCATCAACACCGTCCAATCAATCACGCCGACTCCCAACCTGGTCCCGCACCCGCTCTACACCACATAGCCCGCTACCACACCCCCCACCCAACCACCGCACATCAACCGCCGCCTTTACTCCTTACCCCAACTCCCCCACATCCCTATTCCCCACCTAAACTCTACCACCTCCCCACCGACTTACCGCTCACACGTCCGAACTTTTTAGTCTTTTCTGTTTATCTAGATGACATGATGGGTCAATTATTTGCTTTATTCGTATTACTGTAGTTGCTGCAGAATCTGCTATTGGGCTCGCTATTCTTGTTATTACTTCGGCACTATTGAAATCTACCCAAACCAAACCACCGCGATCTCCTCCCACACTACACCGAGCAGACCGCAACCCAATTCCCCACCAATCCCCCGCCCTCCTACCCCGCCGCCTCGACTCCCTACCCCMACCCCCCTCAACAGCTGCACCCCSCMCAAACTATCCTGACYCCCCGTCCMCCCCCCSAGCAGACCGTCACCTGGCTCCCCATCCACCCCCGTTCGACTCCCCATCCTGCCCCCGTTACCCGACTCCTTATCCCGACCCCTCACGCAACACGCCGAACAGATGGCTACCAGACTCCCCATCCACCCCCCGCCTCGACTCCATACCCCGACCCTCCACATCACTACTCCCCGCACAAACTAGCACGCCCCATCACGAGCTCCCTGTTCCTTCCACCTCACACATCATCCATCCCGACTCCCCTACAACCCTCGACTCTCCTCTCCAAATCTGCAACCTTTTACAATCTCACCACATAAAGACCCACCACACTCTTATCCCACCCTCCTCCAACCACCCAACCTCTTCCACAGCCTTACACACTCCATTTACCGCACACACATCACAGACTCAACGTTAAACAATCGAGCAGACCGCAACCCAATTCCCCACCCATCCCCCGCTCTCCTATCCCCCCTCCTCGACTCCCTACCCCAACCCCCCTCAACAGCTGCACCCCGCACAAACTATCCTGACTCCCCATCCACCCCCCGAGCAGACCGTCACCCGGCTCCCCATCCACCCCCGTCCCGACTCCCCATCCTGCCCCCGCTACCCGACTCCTTATCCCGACTCCTCACGCAACACACCGAACAGATCGCTACCAGACTCCCCATCCACCCCCCGCCTCGACTCCATACCCCGACCCTCCACATCACTACTCCCCGCACAAACTAGCACGCCCCATCATGAGCTCCCTGTTCCCTCCACCTCACACATCATTCATCCTGACTCCCCTACAACCCTCGACTCTCCTCTCCAAATCTGCGACCTTTTACAATCTCACCACATAAAGACCCACCACACTCTATCCCACCCTCCTCCAACCACCCAACCTCTTCCACAGCCTTACACACTCCACTTACCACACACACATCACAGACTCAACGTTGAACAATCGACCACTTGCCCCACCAACACCCCCCCCCCCAACCCCCCCTCGCCCCACAAACAAATTCACTTGCCACGCGCCCCCCTTTCCCTCCAGCATCCAACCCCTCATGCCAACAACACAACTCGCCTCCCCTCATTAAAGACCCTTACAGATCGGTACCATAGATTCCCTATGCTTAGTCATTATTTATCTCACCGCTTAATGATCCATTTTATCCTAATATTTACATAATTATAAACAATTATTGTAGCTATTTACTCATTTATTATTATATAACTACTACTTGCTAACTCTAACCTTCATTTTTCATTTCGTTACCATCCAATCTTGGCGTTCTTCCTACCCCCTTAAAATGGCTCTCACCCCTCGCAGAAATCCTGACTTCACGCTTCCCAAGCGGGGAGGTAAATCTCTCGTTTTTTTCGCAGCTTTCGATTCCGCCGAACGGACCTCTTGCGCCCCAGGTGGGGAGGAGAAATTCGGTCAAAAATCCTGACCGCATTCTCCTCGAACGGATCTCTCCGTCACTCTGATCCCGTCCTCACGCTCCCCAGGTGGGGAGGCGAAGCGCTATTGAATTTTCCCGCTTGACATACTGCTACAGAGTTGTACTCGCGTCCCCCAGGACAGAAGGAAAAACCTTCTCAATCTAGCTAAATCCAAGCGATTTCTCCAAGTCACCCGGCAGCTGCTTCTTCCACTCTGGCACGGACACCACACTCTCGATTCCACTCGACACGCTTGATTTGAGCTCACGATCCCTGAATTGGGAGGCGAAGCGTTGACAAATTTTTTGTTTCTACCACCTGAACAATCCAGGACTCTCAGAACTCTCACCCCCCAATCAAGAATATGCAGCCTACCTCTTCTCAGTACAGGCCCTCTAATCCGAAGGATTTGTGGTCTTCATCTGAAAATGGAGTCCCAGCAGGGCTGCAACACAAGGTACCTGAAAACATCGACGAACATTGATGTACGAACACTTCTGGATTCCGTTTGACAATCTGACTGACGAAGTTCACCAGATGGTAGAGGATAGGCTGAAAGATACCCAACCCTTGTACCCGCTGGTCGAATGGGTCTCCTCAGCTCCAAGCTTCCTAGCCCCCAACACCAACTTAAGAATAGCATGCATAGAAGGAAAAAACCCACCCGAATTGCTTGATAAGTGGTTCGTCAGAGCAGACCAAAAGGTCACAACAGCCTACATCTCCACAAAGGCTAACCCCATGTGCTTCTGATGCAGGATCAAAGGCCACATGGGAAATGACCCTCTCTGCCCCCTGAACACGAGAAAAGGCGAAGGCAGAAGGCTAAATCCCTCGATGTTGGTCGTAGCAGATGCAATGAGGGGCATCTGGATTATCAACGACCCAACCTACTCGGGCTGGGTCGTCAACGATCTAAGCGTGGATATGGACACTAGCAGACCCAGAACCAGCATGCGAACCAGACGTTTTTCCCCCACATGGAAGCAAATGGCAAAAAGGAGGCGGCAAAAGGAATGACAGATTCACACATAGGTACGAAAATGTCACATGGGGCATTGCTGACCACCTGGAACAGACAATGCACAAGAATCAGATCATCAGCGATGTACACAACATAGGACGAGAAACATAAAAATCCTACCTTGAAATCCTTCAGACCAGAAGTGATTTGGAACCAAAGAACACAGTCCAGGATAAGAAGAGCGACTCAGGTCTAACAAAAAGGAAGATAAGGAAGAACGATCCCAAAGAAGCACGCAACCCCCAGACAGCAAGAAATGTAGGGGCAACAACACTACAATTGAGACCAGGGAGAGCGAAATGCACCTGGACAACACCCTCGACGAAAGCAACCACAACAATGGCGTTCACAGAACCCGAAGAGGACATAAGCAACACCCTGGAATGGTTGGATAAGTACATCGAAATGCTTAAATCACGTAAAGATTTGGACTTGGAAATCAGGCTGGCACATGCTAGACACATCAGCATCTTGAAGAAAGAGTAACTCAATCGCCACGTGTGGATTTCCAACTACCCGTAATCGTAATCGCTACGAAGCGCTGCCGACTGAGAACACCTCTTTGAATTCTTGACTCTGCTTTATTCAGATCAGCACAAAGATGCAATGGACACAGACATCACCACAAGAACCTCTCACACAGTCTCACAACCGTGTGAGCAACCATACGAGTGGCCCAGCTCACACTTGTGCAAAGACATGGCCACCTTGGAGTGAGGAAGCAGCTTCAAAGACCAGCAACAACGAAGAGCACGCAACAGAGGAAACGAGAATGATCTCTCTTGCAGAAAATCTGTTCAGGCAAAAGAACAATCTGAAGAAGGAAAAAAGAAGGTAGATTGTCATTCTTGAGAGGCAAACAAGCTATTTGTAGGAACAAAATCTGGAGTAGTGAGCAGAAATCATTCCCTCAAGATCTGACAGTCGCTGTCACACTTGACCTGACGGTCGCTGTCACACTTGACCTGATGGTCGCTGTCACACTTGACCTGGCAGTCGCTGTCACACTTGATGCACGCACACTCTCCCCCACAATCCCCTTCTTGCTCTTCCGCTACAACACAGACAGAAAGGAATGGCAGATCGTGGTCCGGTTCTCCCTGGGCATCATTGCAGCACAAGACTCACACAAACGCCCAATTTTGCAAAGACATCTCAAATGATCGCCCCCTGGCCCTGAAAGTGATAGAGCACGACAGTTTGGACGTGTTTTGGAAAGACGACAACGGGCAAAGACAGTACAGCGACCTGAGGCCAGTCCTGGTTCTCTATGATCGATAGGCCCAACTGAGAGAGGGCCTTGCATGGAAATCTTGGGAGATGATCTGCGAGATCCTTTACTCACACTATTGGGACAGAAGGATGACGTTGATAGAATCGCCTTCAACACAGCGGCCTTCATGAGAAAGGAATGGTTGGGCAAATATGAGGAGGAGACCCTGGAGAAGTTGAAGAAGGACAAGGAGAAGAAGGAGGTGAAGAGGAAAGAGAGGGAGGAGATTGGGAAGAAGACCTCCAACCCCTCCACCCGAGTCTAACTCCAGTCCCACATGAGGTTTACCCGACCCACGCAGCCATGGAGGAACACCCAAACGACCAACCTGATGGTGGGACAAACAACAATGCAAAAAGATTCAGACCCACAACCGAAACTCATATCCTCAAAGAGATCAGAAAACGATCAGAAATAACTTGTGTATCATGGAACATCAGCGGTTTAGCCTCCATTTTAGACAACCCAATCAAATGGAGGAACCTCATTAAAACCATACGTTGGTTTGACTCAAATCCCCAGACATAACATGCCTCCAAGAAACACACATAACCAAGAGTAGTGATTACAACAAACTACAACTAGCCATCACCAGGAAACTAACCTATATAAAGGAGGTCTTTTGGTCCAAAGCTTCAGACAACGGCTTAGCAAGGATAGTCATCCTCCTCCACCAGAAATCGACAGCCAGTGAAGCAATACAAATCTAGAATGTTAGCCAAGACAACATCTCAGGCAGGTGGATTAAGCTGGACATCAAATTCAAAGAAGACGAGATGTCAATCATAGAAGTTTACGACCCAAACGCCCCACAAGACAAACCCCTCTTCCTACTCATGATCAAACAATACATACCCTCACTCACACCCACCATCATAATGGGAGATTGAAACTCAGTTCATAACTCAAATTTAGACAAGATCTTTCACTCACAAGATCTCACACCCCAATCGAACAACGCTGATCTCAACGGCTTCATGGCCAGGGAAAACCTACAGGACCCTTATCGCCTCCTATATCTTGAAACGAAGAGATATTCATGCATCAGGAAAACCTCAAAGGGGCGAACATCCTTCTCAGAGTTCGCAACCAGCATTTTTAGGAATACATGTAACTAAGCTAACCACACACTTTTCGAAAACGAACCAACCATGACCACTGTATACCTGGCCTGCCGCACCTTTACCTACCTCCAACTGATCCGGAAAAAAAAAACGGGTACCTGTACCCGCCCATACCTGAACCTCTGCAGACTGTAACTGCCCATACCCGCCCTTGTTTTTTTTTTTTTTTTAACCAACCATGGCTAACTGAACCCAAACCGTGTCTTAACCACCCGTACCATACCCAACCGAAATTTTCCTTACCCGTGTTCAGCCGTACCCGTCCCCACCTACCCACAATTGTATGCACCTACCCCTAACCGCCCGCACCTGTTCCCACCCTCCCCTAACTGCCCCTAATTGCTCCTAACTGTTCTAACCGCCCCTAAAAACCCTCAACCGACTCTAACTCCCCTCACAACCTTTGGGCTGTGGTCGGGGTCCAGCAGCAATATTTACTGCAGCTGTTGTCGCAACTGCAGCGATAGTCAGATGTGGTGCATTTGCAGCAGCAGATGCAACCCCTCCAGCAACTGCAGAAATGATGTCATTGGAACAACTGCAGCAGATGTGGTGCATCTGCAGATGTGCTGCTGCAGATGTGGTGCATCTGCAGCCGTAGCAGCATATGCAACCCCTGCAGCAACTCCGGAAATTAGGTCAATGCAACTACTGCAGCAGCATATGCAACCCCTGCAGCAACTGCAAAAAAAAAAAAAAAAACGAGCCTACGACTTCAGATGGTGGGAAAGGGCGGGGGGGGAAGGGCTGGGAGGGGGGCAGGTGGAAATACAAGGGGTAGTGAACCAGGGTTACCCGAGTGGATCCTCTACCCGCCCGTACCCGCCTCCCATTTTTTTTGTCTGCCCCCCGTACCTGTCCGTACCGGTTTTAGTTTTATGTTTGGCTGGCCCTAACTGCCCGTGATCTTCATAAATACTAACTGTGCCTACCCGTCATCTCCAGAAAAAAACATATTTGCCTGCCCATAACCACCCCCCCCTTCGGAAAGGGGCACCCAGACCTACCCATGACCTGGCGGTTACAGTTGGGTGCGGTCGGGTACGGGTAACGGTTACCCATTTGCGCTCTCTGATCCTTCTCCATAATATATTTCTTTCTTGCATCAGACTCCCTATTAGGGGCCATTCAAGACTGGTACCATACACAACAACCCACACCACAAGGGACTAGAATCGCTAGACCACAAAGCCATATCCTTAGTCATCAGACTTACCAAAGAGGGTTACATAGGGAAAAGTTTCTACCGCTTTAATAACGCCCTCCTCACCAGTCAAACCTTCCAAGCTGAACTACAACAATACTAACCTCACAAACACAACTACAACCGCACGATGATATACATACCAGATTTCCCCAAATCAACAAAAACATTAGCGCAAAAACAACACAAATATCCAAAAGACTAGCCTCTCACAGAAAGGAAAGAGATGAGTCTCTAAGGAATACGATAAATATAGCGGAATTAAACCTACAGAAACACCCTAACTCAGAATTCTACGCAGAACTGCTCTCAAATGATAAAGAAGAGTTGACTGAATGGAATAAACTAAAACTCAAAGGCCTGCAGGATGAAAGACTGGGAACTGAACAAAAAAATGTTCAAATTCTTCTTCCAGAACATCGAAGCAAACTCCAGAAATTCCAAAATAGAATGCCTACAGGACGAAAACGGTAACCCAACCACAGAAACAGTAAAACTAGTAAACATGACAACCACCTTCTACAAAGACCTCTATACATCCAAGACACCCATAGGAGGCAACAATTCAACAAACCATACAAGAGAGAAGTAATTGGCCCACCTAGGCTAATCCATATCTTCAGAAACAGCCAAAACGCTAGAAGAACCCATAACATTAGAATAATTACACAAAGCCCTTAACGACCTTAAACCCAACAAAGCCCCAGGAAGAGATGGCCTCTCAAGGAATTCTGGATGGCTGGATGACACACACTAGGTCCACTCCTCAACTTCCTGACCAGAGCATGAGAGGAAACTCTAGGCCCAGAACTGAGTATGGGGTGGTGACAGTCCTATACAAAAAGGGTAACAAAGAGGACATAAAAAACTACAGACCGATCTCATTACTGAATGTAGCCTACAAAATATTAGCCGAACTCCTGCCACCAGAATTAACAAGATCACAGGAGGATGCTTCCATATAGATCAGACAGCGTTCATACCAAGAACACTCATCCTGGACAATGTGATGTCTCTCCGTGAATCCACGAGGATAATCAACCAAAAACGTATAGCAACGATAATCCTCTTCTTCGACTTCGAGAAAGCATATGATCAAGTAAACTGGACTTTCTCCGGGCCAGCATGGAAAGAATAGGAGTAGGTCTCATCTTCCGAAAATGGGTGAGAATACTCCACAACGACGCAGAAGGGAGAGTTCAAGTCGACGGTTTCCTCTTGAACCCCTACCCAATGACAAGGTCTGTAAGACAAGGGGACCCACTAGCAATACTGATTTTCCTTTTTGTCATGGAGGTCATCGCCACCTTCCTGAGAAATGATAGATCAACTTGAATCGAGAGAATAAAAAACATCACAGACGAAAGAGGTCAACATATCCACATCCCCACCGCCCTCCATTTCATAAACGACCTTACAGTACTAATCAGAGCAACAAACTCCTCCTTTCATGCACTGATAAAAGCAATGCAAGCATTCCAACTAACCTCAGAAATGAAAGTCAACTGGACCAAGACAATAGGCTGGTGGACTGCGGATACACCACCCCCTAGAGAACTAACCCCTACAAGTCTACAATGGACAAATTCAGATTCACCTATCCGATTTCTGGGCAAAGGATGTCACCAGATTTTAGCAGTGGCACTCTTGTCCTCAATGGTTAATAGGATGCGCACCTGGAACTGGATAGCCACACACACTTCCCTATTAGGCAGGGTATTGACGCTCAATAATTTGATCCTAGCAATGATGTGGTATTTTACCTCCATATGGTTCCCAGCCTCAGACTTTCAAAGTCAGTTGAGTTAAAAAGTTGCAGCATTACTATGGATAGGCAATCTAGACAAGGAACACTTCATTCAAGGTGGCCTGGCAGATAGTCACCAGCCCAAAAAACAAAGGGGGCTTAGGTTTTATAGATCGAACTCGTCAAATACGGACACTACAAATCTTATTGATCATAAGACTAGCCCTACAAGACAATCTATACTGGACCCCACTAGCCTTAAACCACATAAGAGAACTCGCTCCCTTCACTTTTCCAACCACCATGACAGGCCTCTTCTGGATTTCAACAAATTATGGCCACTTCCGAAAGGGAAACAGAGACGGGTCGACCAAACACTCCAACGGAACAGTAACGACACCCCCCAAAATATATCTTTCTGGGAGCAAATTCTACACACCTAGAGAACCATTTTCCCAGAGATTAGAATAGCTCCAAGGAAAAAAAATAAAGTCCTTAAACAATCCTTCTTCAACAACCCACTGATTAAGAACGATAAAAGGGAAAGTCTCATACTCTCAAAATTAGAACCCAAATGGGGACACTGGCTAGAAAAAGGAATATGGCAAATCAAACACATTTGGGACGAACCAAACAAAACCTGGAAACAGAAAGAGACCTACGAGAATAACTTAAGGGAGTACATCACTTACCAACTAACTTAACCGACATCATAGACTACATCCCCCTACACTGGCGAGCCCTACTAAAATCAAAACAAGAATGGCAATATGGAACCTGGGCCACCACCATTGACTCCCCATCAATCCAGGACGTCCTTGAATTCAAGAACTACGAACCCCACAACAAGAATTGGATACATTGTAACATACATACCCTAGAGGAACCAGGAAACCCGGTAAGCTCTATCAATTCAAAGAGTAGAGCAGAAGGAGCATTCGAAAGCAACATCCTGCGAAGAATCAAAATCTTAGAAGGAGGAAGAAAAAGAGTCTATAAACCTCGTATTAACGTCAGTGATCTAGAGATCGATCCCACAGAATGGGTATGGAGATCCCGTAATCTAGAGATCGATCCCACAGAATGGACATGGAAATCCCGTGATCTAGAGATCGATCCCACAGAATGGACATGGAGATCCCCTTCCAGTTCCACCCTCATCTCCAACTCTTGCAAACTAACCGACTACACACCTAAATTAGGTTATCGTCTTTTCACCAAACCCATTTCAATATCCAACACAGTACGCAACAAGTGGACAAAGGAGGAACCTCAATTAGCCAACACCCACTTCAAACTTCCCTGGGCTACAGTACTATCCACAAAGTTGGCTAGCTTGAGATGGCTAATAACCTTCAGAGCAGTCCCAGTAAACAAATGGTTGACCATCAGACGCAATCAAGGAAACAGATCTGAACAGGATTCTTGTTGTAAGGTATGCAATCTCAATATCCCTGAATCCCTAAACCACTGTTTCGTGGATTGCCCAAAGGCAAGATCCCTTTGGCAAGCCCTAGAATCATCATGGTTTAAAATTTCAGACTCTCCCCTAGTAAGTAACCCTGCCACGCTATTCCTCGACCTCAACCAATCAACCCCGCTCAAAGGATTCAAAGCCTTCTCGCATCCCAAATCAAGAAAAACAGTCTATGGGCTATATGGAAAAACAGATGCGACAACACGTTCAACCGACTCACCAACCCCGAAAACCCACTTATCATGATCCAACAACTAATAGACACTGAAATCCACGCCCTATGGAAAAAGTAACTCATGAATCTCCCTACTGACCTAGACAAAAAAAATCTAATAATCCAAAAATTATCCTTCGCCAAACTAGGCAATGGGTTACTTGGCACAATTAACAATGACAAGCTAATTCTCAAGAAACACAGATATAAAGCATCCAAACAACAACCCCCCACCCCACACACAATCAGCCCCAATCCACCCTATCACTACTTACCCACCACCTAACCATCTAAGGAATACGATTATCGGCGGCGCTGCGTTACGGACCGCTCGCACCTTGGTCCCCCGCTGGGGACTGGCCGGCACGGCCCGGCCTGCTCTTCATGCGACACGTCAGGACGGTGCCTTCGTCATCTGATGTGGCCTCTGAACTGACCGATTGTGCCTTCGTCATCTGATGTGGCTTCTGAACTGACCGATTGTGCGCCACGTGGCGTGTTATCGTTGGACCTCTTGGGAGGGCGAGGTCAGTAAGGAGGGGAGTTACTAGGTGTGCGTAGGGGTGAGTGACGTGGGGTGAAATACACGTAGGGGTGGTAACTGAGTGGTTGTTGGTGATGGCGCGTTCGCGGGAACTAGGAGTTCATGCGTGGTTTGCTACTGTTCAAGCGGACAGTGAGTGTGTAAGCCAGGTGGTGGCGAAGATGAGATCGGCTGCTGCTGCAAGGAAAGTACCATCAATCTCGTGGATCCACAATATGCGGCAGTGTTTGTTGGAGGTTACGTGAGGGTTGGAGGAGGGGCTGCCCCCCCACCTGGATGCTATTACAGGCTCTCCACGACTGGACGACTTGATGCGGCACTACTACGACGAGCTTGAGGAGGGGCAAGGTCTTTGCGCTACGCTGGAGGACCACTACTATGATGACGATGACGACACCACGGAAGACGCCAACAGCATCAGCCCCAACATCGACTGCAAAGACAATGACAATCTCACCTGTTTCGCCATCGATCTTAACAACAACAACAACAACAACAATGACAAAGGCAACAACAACAACGACGACAACAACGATTGTGGTGATAACAACAACGACAACAACGACTACAACAACATCAGCAACAACATCAGCAACGACGACAAAAATGACAACATCAACAACAACAACAACAACAATAATAATGGCGACGACTGTGATCTTCGTGATGATGGCGATGACTTGCGCATCCAAGTCATTCAGGTCGTCGCCACCGATAACAACGACCAATTTGTCGGCTGTGATGTCAACATTTACAACAGCGATTCGGATGGGAGTGGTCGCTGGGTGCAGTGGGCTCCTTCCACGATTTTTGTCATATTCAGTGGAGGTTGGCCTTTTGGGGAGGGGATCACTCTCTGCATGTTCATGAGCTGTTCGTGCCGGCGAGGTAGCATTGCGCTCCTTCAGTGGGATCCGGGTGGGAGGGTCACAGGGTAGGACAGCAGCCTCATTTACCCATCTGTGCTATCTAGCAGGGGGCGCTATAATTGGCATATCATCTGACTTGACTGCCTTCTCTGATTTAGTATCTCAAGAGCTATCCAGGGTAGGTAATGACTTTGTAATGATTTTGGGATCCGCTATAATTGACTTTCTAACTTTCTAACTTCCTATTCTGAATGTCTCTCCTCCTCATGGTGCTGCAAAGGTTTTTTGGCAGTTGATGAGGGTTTCAGAGTAGGGATTTGATTTGGATTATGATGGGCAGTTAATCCCCTCGATTGAGGGCAATCAATCCTGCTCATCAGTCAATGGAGTGTGCCTACGTGTCGCTTTAGGTGACCACTCATGTTTTTAGTACGATGGACACGCCTGTTAACTTGAGCCCTGTTTGTTTACAGACCACTCAATTCTAAATGTCAAGGGACGCTGGACCCGGTTTCCAGCAGGTGTTGCTCCCCACCAATAGATGGAGCCTCCCTGAGTATGCTAGCGGTGTCTGCTCTTATCAGCACCCCTAGCATTTACTCGGGTTGTCTTCCCAAAAAAAAAAAAAAAAAAAAAAAAAAAAAAAAAAAAAGGACCGCTCGCCCCACACCAGCCCTACCCCTTCCCCCACCACGCACCCCACACCCTCAACCGTCTGCCCCCACGTCAACGCAAACCCCGTCAATACACCCGTTACACCCCCTCCACACCTCCCTCCCCACTCCCTCCTCACAATACTTAGTACATCACAATAAACTCACATTCCCCAACCCTGCCACCCCCCAAAACACAACACCCCCCCGACAAGATCACCCTCACCTTAAACCCAACAGTCCCCTTCAAGAGACATCTAGATCTCAGACTATATCCTCCAACCTCATCAAGTTACGTTACAGATACGGTCCCCGAAGACAAGTCACAGATGTACCAAGTCAGGGTTTAGGGTTCTAGCAACAGCTACGCGACAAATCCAGGTTCCCAGTAAAACAGGCTAACTTAGGCAGGGTTGAAGGGTGGTACATCCTTCCCCAGAGAAGTAATCAGTGTCGTCCTTCAGGCCTCCACACCACAAGGGGGAGGAGCGTGAGCGTGTATACCTTGTAATCTTCTCCAACTTGCCGGTGGAATAGGAACTGGACTGACGCTCCCCAGAATGGGTAGGGAGCCGGAACCGTAAGGTTCCGTTTTTTGTTTCCAAAAAAAAAAAAAAAAAAAAAGGTTGTGTGTGTGTGTGTGTGTGAGTGTGGCCCCGAACCCTTATGCCAGGGGCATGAGTTTTGACACTACCGGTAGTCACCAGTTTATTCAGGGCGGATCCCCCGATGACCCTGTTCTCAGGATTGTGGCCAGTTACCCTGTGTGTATGTGTGTGGCTAAACCAGCTTAGATCAGTGCTGGTCCCTGAGTGGTCTGGCTGGGGGACGATCGCCCGGGTACCCTCGCGGGCAACCCGGAGCGGGCGGGGTGCGGGGGTCCTGGGCAGTCCCAGCTCATAATGATTATATTACAAAAAATCAAAAAGTTGATTTAAAAATCCGGAAAAAAAAAAATGTCATGTAAAATTGCAATACAAAGAACTTTTGGCTGAACAGCCCTTTGGAACTCCTTGTTAATTTTAAGATAAAAGTAAATGAGAAAGCATGAGTTTAAATATACCCTTTTAAACCCCTCTAAACCCCTGTGGATGACCAATCCCCGAAATGGAAGGTAACGCCGGATTCTGACTGCTAAGGCCAAGCGCAGTCCTGGCCTGAAGTCAGCTCTTTGTTTGGGGGGGATCCTTGCCTCTTTTTTGACCCGTCTGGTTTTGTCGGGCGACGCCCTCTCTGCCGAACTGGCCCGGGCGTGCCTGGCCGAATGTGACCGGCTGGGCGACGACCCAGCATAGGATTAGGCGGGATTCTGCGGGTCTTCGCCTGAATGTGGATGCATTGAAGTCAAACCACCATTGCCGTTGCACGACTGTCCAGGTTATCAGGGGGTTTGCTGTTTTTTAACTGATCTATTGGATTGACGATCTGATCGTTAGAGGTCCTTTTGTTTCCTCTCGTCGTCAGTTTGCCCAATTTTTAGGACGAAGAGGTTCAACTGTGACTCTGCTGAACTTTGTTGAACTTTGTTCCTCTTTGTCAATGCAGCCTTTCGACGTTTTTGTGATCATAAATGTTCAATGGATCCGTCTCACTTGGCCATGTACTGGTCTTCCTATTTGTCAATGCAGCGCAGTCTGTGCCTTTGTGATCGTGAGACCCTGGGAGACTTCATTTTCTTTTTTCCAGGGTGGTGGCCCCTCTTTTTCTATCTTCAGGGTTTTGGCCCCTCTCAGGGTGTTGGCCCCTCTCAGGGCGTTGGCCCCTAACATTATTATTTTCATCTGATTGCATCAGGATTCCAACACATGACCAGTTTGCTAATGGTTACGTGTGTTTACCATTCAGCCACATGGGTTGCATGGTAGTCGGAGTCAGTTACTCTGTGTTTTTTTTTTTTTTTTTTTTTTTAAAACACAGTCCCTGCAGTGCTAGTGATGCTGTTGTGCTCACACATCACTAGCACCTGGGGAGAGGCTCCATCTATTGGTGGGAGCAGCACCTGCTGGAAAACGGGTCCAGCGTCCCTTATATGATAAAGTACAACATGAGCCAGAGACCAGTAACACGATGAATGTCTAGAAGGTGCCTGCCAGCATTGATTACTCTGGAGTCCAGAGGATTGACTGAGCAGGTAGGTATGACCCCACCAATGGGTCTGAAAAACAGGTGGTCCCCGTCATCTTCTCCAGCCCTTTATCAGGTCAGGGATCTGGGAGGAGCCACCGGGGGGCACCAGTGGGGCCTCCTTCCCACACCCTGCCCGTCCCCTAAAAAAACTTGAAACCTTTCAATCCTTCAAAACCTGCCACCCGCCCCTTTATCTGGTTTGGGTTCTGGATATGGGCCACTGGGGGGCACCAGTGGGGGCCCCCGACCATCTCCTAAAAACTTTAAATCATTCAAACACTACCACCCGCCCTCACTGTGTCATGATGCTGGTTACAAAAATGACAAAAGCCGAATGAGACAGGGTGGGACAAAAAAAGACGGAATAAAAGCAGAACACGGAGGCTTAGCCGTCTGAAGCAAAATAAAACAGCAGAATGGGTTCAAGAATGTAGGGGATTTACAGACGTATTTCTAGAGACCCGAGTGGGGAGGGAATGGGTCCGGAAAATCCTCTGCCAGTCTCATGGGGATGTTCGAGTCTATCGCAAGCCATTCCTTGAATCGCAGATGGTAGTCTCTTGGGACTACCTCTCCTTGTCTGGCCTCCCTTCCCTGTTCTCCCTCCCAGTCCCCAGTCCAGCATATTTCCGCTACCCAGCCTTCTCTATCCCCGCCCAACCAATCCCTTGAAAACTGTAGTAACCGTTCCCAGATGTCTTTAGATCTTTGAAAATTGTCAAGTGTTTGCTTAGTTGACTTCCACCTATACGAGAGCTCTAGTTGAAAGTGTGATTTGAATTGTTCCGGTCTCTCTTCTCCCTCTACCCGAACCAGGTCAAAGGTTAGGACACAGCGTTGCCACCACAGATCCCACAGGATCGTTCTTCGAGACAGATGAAACATGTTCGACACAAAGGTGTTGTCTTGGAAGGGTGGATAGTGGCCCATAAGGATGGCCCGCCAATCCCACGGCCATGGCTGGCCTGGGACCATTTGTTGCCACACTCTATCCCACCACCGCCAGGTCAAGATTGTTGTTGGGCATTGCAGGAATATGCGTTCAATTGTCTCTGCTCTCTTCCTAGCCGGGAAAGCCAACAGACAGCGGGAGCACCAAGGGAGCGCACGGCCTTGTTGTTCCAACTGCGAATGATCAATCACCCAGTCACTTGTAGGTAAGCACCGATGCAAGATCTGCCACTGTAAGGATGTAATTTTCGCTGGTCTGCACTTGGTGTCGCAGAACCATCGCATCGGTGTAAAAAGCTGTCTTTCCAGGTGCTTCTGCCATCTGTCGATTACCGTATCTTTAAGGCAACGCTTAGTTCTAAGCATTTGGTATGTCGCCTTTATTGAGAGGCCCGACAATGTTATAGGTTTTAGTTGTCGTGGGTTATGCCGTGTGTCAGGATTCCAGATCCATTCCAGTGGGTCGAATGGAAGATGTTCTATGACTATCTCAGGAAGGAAAGTCCGGCGGTTGTCTCCTTCCTTCACTACCTTGATGTGGTGTAGCTCCTCTTTTAAAATCCATTGAAAGGGATCCCGTCTCCCTCCAAGCCCACCGTTACTCTTTGTGTTGTACCACTCGAGGAGCACATCATCTGGACGAACTAGATGAACCAGGCCTACCTCATCGACCCTCCCCCCTTGGGACACCCAATCTCCTTCCTTCAACACCGGTCCTCTGCGAAAAATTGGCCACCATCCTACCGGGAGGGCCTCCGTTATTTCCTCTAGGGCCGATTCAACATTGTGGCAGTATCTCAATTTCTCCCTCATCTTTTCCGGGCTCTTTCAGTCCTTCCTCTCCCCATCCCAAAGGTCGCCCACTCGAATCACCCCGTTCTTCACCCACCCTTTCCATGGGGCATCTGTGCTGCAAAAGACCTGACTGCGTTCGTTGGTGATCCAATGGTTTCCAAAGAGGGGTTGCCTTGCCACCTCCTCCCACCTGTCTGGAGGTGGGCGATTGGGGGGGGGGGAGTCTCCTCCAAATTTTTAACAAACGGGGCCAGAAGTCGTCTCGTCTCCCCTTCCTCCTCAGGGCCACCGTGACACCTTCCAGTAGCGGTCATCTAACCATTGGAGCGGGTGTACGGACTGGGGGGCCTCGGGGGCCAGACTGGCAATCTGTGTCAACGCCAACGGCCTCCATACTAGTGTGCTTTCAAAAATCAAACGTACTACCCATTGTAAACTGAGGGTTTGGGATTGAGTGAGGGGGTCTAGGATGCCAAGACCTCTCTTTGACTTAGGTCGCATAACTGAATCCCATGCCACCCGGCTGATAGCGTGGGGATTCTCACTATCTCCTCTCCATAGGTAAGCAGCCACCTTTCTCTTCAATATCTTCAGGGCCTTTGGGCTCAGTGGCCAAAGGACCGACTTATACCAAAGGGTGGCTAGGACTACATTGTTGATCACCAAAGCACGACCAAAAAGTGATGTGTGTTGGTGGTTCCATTGGGAGAGTTTGGCACACGCCGGGGGTGATATCCAACCGTCATTTTCAAGGGATTGACCTAGTGCTATCATCTTTACCCCTAGAATCCGAATTGGGGAATTGGGGGTCACCCAGGTGATGTGGTGCCCTTCCGGGGGACGGCCCCCTTGGTGGTGGAGCCACCATCCGATCGTTTTGTGACCCCAGTTAATGACCATGTCCGAGAGGGTGCAAAAAAGGGTCATCAACCTGTATATCACCTCTATATTCTGCTGTGAGGCATCCGCCATAATTGTGAGGTCGTCTGCAAATAGTGAACGGACTGGAACAACTTCCTTGGGGATGCCGACAATTTGAATTCTCTTTAGATCTTTGCATTGTCGGAGGTTGGTTGCTAACGCTTCCATTATGATAACGAATAAGAAGGGGGCAATGGGGTGCCCCTGCCTGACTGAACGTTGCAACCTGGTCTCTGGGGCTATTGACCTATTTATCTGCACGCTCGTGGTAGCGTTATAGTGCAGAATACGCACCCACCTTCGAAAATTGTTGTCGAAATTCAGTCTCTCTAGGCACTTATCTAGGAAGGTCCAGTCTATGTGGTCGTAAACTTTTTCGAAGTCGATCAAGATGAGCGCGACATTGTTTTTTTGGCTGGTAGGCCAAGCTAATCATCTCATTCACTAAAAGTATGTTCTCTTGGATGTTCCTGTTCCGAATGAAACATGTCTGGGTCGGGTGGACGATAACTTTCATTACCTCGATCATTTGGTTGGCCAATGCTTTTGACAACATTTTATAGACCACCGTCAAGAGAGTAATGGGTCGGTAGTTCCGGATGTTCATTTTGTCCCTTTTTTTATGAAGTAGCGATAACACTCCCTGCCCTACTAATTCCCCAAGTTCACCAGATTTCCACACCGCCCTATAGAAATCCATTAGGTCATCACTCAAGAAGGGTCACATGGCCTCCCAAAATTATTTTGGGAAGCCGTCCAATCTTGGGTTTTTTTCTTCCTCCATCTGCATAAGTGTCGTCCAGATCTCCTCTTTGGTGATCTGGCGGTCCAAATGGTCTTTCTGTATCGAGGAAAGGCAACCCTCCATCGGGCGTAGGAAGCTCTCCAGTTTTCTTAGTCGATCAGCCTCGTGTTGTTGGGGGATGTGGGAAAATAAGAGGTCTTTGTAAAAGGATCTAGCGATTCTTACACAATGGGCTGTGGTGGTGGCTAATTCATCGGTCACCGGGTCCAAAAAGGCCTCGATCGTGGTGCGATGTGCTCTTAGACAAGCCAAACTGAAAATTGAGAGTCCATAGTCCCTTCTGTCGTCCATTTCGCTAATTTGTCGCGAATCCTTATTCCTTGCCATCTGTGTTGTGCTAGTTGAAGGAGCTGGTCTTGCAAATTTTGAATATCCATGGTGAGATCGTTAGAATTGTCCTGGCTGACGGTTGTGAAGTCTTCTGTGAATATCTATTTCATATGCGTATCTTCGGCTTGCCAACAACTTCGAAAATTCATTGCATTTCCTGGCTAGAAAAAAAAGTATGTTGGTGAACCATCGGACTTCCGAGTCGAAAGAGTGTGTTTGGTCTCTCCAATAGTTTCAGACATCACGAATGTATGCATAAAACGACTTGTCCTTGAGTAGGGATGTGTTGAGCTTAAAATATCCAGGCCCTTGATCCGGCCGCTTGCTGAATGAAAAGATGGCTTCGCATAAGTGGTGGTCCAGGCCAGGGTGGGTGCTTTGTGGGAAGATAGTGGCTAGTTGTAGGGCGTTCTAAATCTCCTGCGAGAGAAGGTTCAAGTCTATACATGATTTTGCGTGTCGAGCTTGGTCATTGGTGCGGTGGCACGTGTATGCTTTCTCCGTCGGGTGCAAGTGTCTGTACGCGTCTAGCAGGCTCAGGGTTTCACAAAGATCTGTCAGAATACTTTCATCCTTTTCTACGTAGCATGGGCAGGGATCCCGAGAGCCCCATCTGTCCATTTATCTATCTGGTGCGACATTAAAATCGCCCGCAATAATCAGCGGGACTCCTTGTGGTACAAGAGTCTGAAGATGGGCGAAAAAATGTGCCCTTTCCGTTGCTGTGTTAGGGGCGTATACACAAAAAATGCTAATTAGTTCGATCCTTACCATCCCTAGAATTGATACCCATCTCCCGTGTTCCTCGTCAGCTACCCAATTTACCACCTCTAACCGGGACTCTAGCGGGATCCAGATGGCCACCCCTGCCGACCTTGGAGACCTCGCATGTGCCCTTAAGGCCTGAAAGGGCCAGACTGTTTTGTGGGCCTGATGGTGTTCTGGTTTATCCATTAGATGAGTTTCCTGTACACAGATGACGTCGGGCCACGTCTTGCCGCCCACTCCCTTCAGTTGGTCCCAGATCGCTTGCCGTTTCGAGGGGTTGAAGGAGGTCAATCCATTAACATTGAGGGTTCTGATGTCTAGGTCTGCGTATCTGAGGCAGTGCTTCCAGTGCGGATTCCTGCAGTATAAGGTGTTTATTTCATCCATTCGTATTGGCCTGTCAGCATCCATACCAAAACTAGACCCTTATCCATAGTCTGGCGGACCAGTCTATTGTACATAGTAGCCCGTTCCGGAGAACCCTGGATAAGCATGTACCTAGATCCTCCTCTGTCCAAAATGAGTTGGCTTTTAGTTGATGGAGGGGAAGTTCCATCAGGGCTCCATGGGTGAAGCACGTCAAATTGGAGTCCTTATCCTCCTCGAATAGGACATACAGATCAATGGTTGCTACCCTCATCAATCCGTCGAATTGGGAGAGGGTTGCTAAGACCCCAGCCGGGTAGTGCTGGCGCAGAAAGGGGTCCGCTTTCTTTTTAAAATCGTTATCTCTCGGGCCGGGGAGGGACCGGATGTTATAAAATCCCCATCCTAGCAGTGTGAACCCCCCTTGCAGTGGAGAGAGCCCAATCTCCATCCTGTCATCAGCATATCTCAGAGGTATAACTGCCACCCCATCTTTCCGCAGCAGGTCTTTTTGGTATTGGCCTGCTACCACCATGTATCTAAGTTTTATGTGGCGAGGGTGATTAGAGAGATGGTCGGTCGTGACCAATGAGCGATCGTCCCCCGGGTTCTCCGGAGGGGATTGGTGCTGCACCGGGGCCTGAAACTGCTGGGCTGCGAGATGGCGAATCCGATGGAAGATCTCGGACCAAGCGATATGCGGGGCGGGGCCAACTTCCAGGGCTTTACACAGGGTTGGGCTTTTGTCTAGTATGGCAAACAGTTGGGCATAGGAAGAGTCCCAGAAGTCTTGTGTCCCCCCCGGGTGTTGAGCTCGAAAGCCCTCTATTAGCCACTCAGCAATAATTCTAAGTTTTTGCTCAGTTTCCATATCAGCCGGCGGTGCACCCGTATCCTCCTGCTGGCCAATGTCCATCGCTGCCACATTGGGGGGGGGGGGGGGGGGGGGGGGGGGGGGGGGGGGGGGGGGGGGGGGGGGGGGGGGGGGACTGGGGAGTCCTCGATATCCATGGGTTGTGGTCGAAAGGCCCCTTCAAGTTAATCCTCCATGACGACAGCTTGATTTTCTTCCTCGGGAATAGTTGTCTCTCGTTCCCCAGATCCCACCACCTTTCCTACCATGCTTGTGGCCTCCTCCTCCCTGTCTCCTCGCAGATCCTTGGTTAGTGCAGCCTGCGTCCCCTTTAACTGTGCATGAAAGTGAACTGCGGAGATTTTAAAGAGTCTTTGGAGCACCCCCTCCCATTGTATGTGACTCGGCAGGCCCTGAGTTAAAATACATTTCACCCTAGTGCTATCTTTGAGGGTTTTCCTCAACTGTGAGTGTGCTTGAGGCCAAAATGTTTCCGGGACCTCTGTATAGAGAGATTGTAGACCCGACATGATCCAGTCTGTGATTTGTAGGGGCGAGAGGATAGGATTATGTGCAAGAACTAGGGCAGTCGGATTATCCCTTCCACCTACACACCGCTCCAGTACGTCGCCATAGGGGTCCCTTGTGTCTAAGTTTGAGTGTTGGTTGTTGGAGGATTGAATGCTAGTCTCATTTCCGTTGCTAGCTTCCTCATCGTTATGTACGGTTCGCTGATCGTACTACTTTTCCTGGATCCTCCTTTCTCCTCCACCGGACCCTCCTGAATCCGTGGCTAGCACGGCGAATCTGCTGCTGCCATCTCCCTCCTTCATGCCCGTTTTTGTAGCCCGGGATATTGGCCCTCCTCGTTGCCCCTTATGCTGAGTTTTGGGCAGTAGTTGGCTCCCCTGCTCCATCAGGTAGTCTTCCGGGGCTGGGCCCAGTTTCCTCCTCCCCTGATCGGCCTGGTTGCCCTGACCAACCTGATTGACCTGATTTCCATTCTGATCGGTCTCTGAAGGCGCCAGGTTGGCTCCCTGTGTGTGTAGGTGAGATTCTACCGTCTTTAGGGGTGTCCAGGAGGGTGGGGGTTTGGAATCCAGATTGGGGTCACCCGCTCTTTCCCACACCCACCCAATGATCTCCCCTCCCTCATCGACCTTATCGGCGTAGACCCACCCTTCATACCCCGGGTCTACGATGCGCCAGTGTGTGCTCCTAAAGGGGTCCTAGATTAGGCGCCCAGTAGCCCTAACGTGATTGATTGGGTGATGAGAGCACACGGGGTCGGTGTGCAGATGCCCGTAGGCTTGGCACTTGAAACACCAGGGGCGCAACTTGTGAGTCGTGTGTATTTTGTAATCTCGGTCCCCGACCCTGAAGGGAATTATGTCATCCACCGAAAAAGGGTGCCCCTCTGGGAGATCAATTGCCATCATTAGGTAATCGTCTCTTCTTGCCACATGGGGGGGCAGTGGGTCAATAAAATCAATAACGTCAAATTTTTCTCCGAAATCTTGAACGAACGCTGTCTGGATTTCAATGGGAATATGTCGGAACTCAACCCAGAAGTTTTCAGCCATCATTCTTTCCCTTTTCTCCTCTGGGCGTTGCCGTTTCGGGGGTGCCCAAGGGTAGATTCGTACTTCTGACCTATCACATCGAATCGACCGCCACCTGTCAATGGCTTGTTTATCCCCTTCAAATCTGCTAATGACTGTAACAGTGGATGCTGAGATGGGCTGGAGCAAAAAAAAGGTCCTGTGCATCTTCCATACTTCCTTTGAGAGAAACCAACATTTTCCTTATCCAACCAACTTTGTCATTGGTAGATTTGAAAGCGGTGTCGTCGTGAAAGACCCAGTTACTCGCGTGCTTAATGTATAAACTCATTTCTATCCCTGACTTTGTCCGACGGTAAGGATTTGACCAGCGCGGACTTCCATTTTAAGTTGATTACTTGGGATTCGGACAGGGTCAGGAGTTGGGTTAGGAAAAAGGCACTCGTTGTCGATAAGCTCTCCAGGGGGATCTTCCACTCTCGCACTGCTCCTTCCTCGGGATTCCTTTGGACCGTGATTGATTGACCAATATGTGGTTTGTGCAAGCGAGCGGCCCAGAAAAGGAAGGGGGAAGTATGGGTCGAGGGGAGGGGGGTGGAGGATTGAGTGTCTACAGCCCCTTTTGACTTCTGGATGGCGGGGGTGGTCAGTCCTCCACTCGCTTCCTCCGTTGCACTTAATTTATCTCCAGCCAGGCTTGTGTGTGCATGCTGCCACATAGCCCCCCGATAAATTAAGGCAGAATTTAGTCTCTTGTGTGCCCTTTGGTGTCTGTGCCCTGTTTTTGGGCCTTGGGGAGTTGCCATGGTGTGTTTATTCTTGTCTGTTTCCCTCAAACCCTCCCAGTTCGTGACCTACTGATTCCTTCCCACGAAAAACCTCCCTTCACTCCCTCCCAGTTCTCCCCCTCTGATGTTTCTTCCTTTTCCTACAGCTACTATGACAGTTGGTAACCGATGTGTGGGGAGACACGCCCGACCACTCACCGCACTTACAGCTATAGCTACCCTCGCTCGTAACCCCTCCTGACACTATGGAATCGTTCTGTCGAATCTCTCTTTTGGATATCTTTACTGGTCTGGTCAAGGGCTACCCTCCTCCCTGTGCCTCTCTTCTTAACCTTTTCCTTCTCTCCTTCCCTCTCTCACTCCCTCTCTTTCTCGCATTCTCACTCTCTCTCTCTCTCCCTCTCTCTCTCTCCCGCTCTTTTTCTCTCTCTCTCTCTCTCTCTCTCTCTCTCTCTCTCTCTCTCTCTCTCTCTCTCTCTCTCTCTCTCTCTCTCTCTC
>BFEA01000524.1:747383-801942 GCA_003427395.1 Chara braunii | reverse complement strand
ATGGCGAAGTTGAGGCGAGGGAACATTGTTTGGAACTTCGTCACCGCGGGGCAGTACGTCGGGGACCAGTCGAAGATGCATGGGGACCGAAAGTTGCGTTCCAACTTATGCGGCCACCTGTTTCAGGGGGGGTCGTCGAAGGCCGCGCGCCATTTTACGCAGGCGAAGTTCTGCAAGGCTGGGGGGATGAGAATTCATGCGGAACTCTGGAACGGCACGGACTACACATTCATGTCGTCCACTGCTCAGCGTGTGCAGAGGTGGATGGCAGACGAGGGCATACGGGACACGAGAGCGCCCGCGGGTGGCCAGCGACAGCGGATGGACGACGCAGAGAGGGACGAGATTCAGGATGCCCTCGATGAGGAGGAGGGCCGCGAGGGTGAGGTCAAGGAGGGGGGGGTGGCAGACGAGGCAGACGAGGGAGTCGAAGAGCCTGACCTGCCAGGGGAGGAGGTGGTGATGACGTCGAGAGGCGTCGGTCGAGCGGGTCCCGCTCCTGGGGCGCCGCGACCTGAGTTGGAGCGCGCGAGGAGGGAGAAGAGGACAGTGGGGCAGGCTGCCATCGAGGTGCGCAACACGGACAGGGAGAAGAGGGCTCGGCAGACCACGATTGACGAGATGTACGCCAAGGAGAAGTTGGCGGAGTTCACAGACGCGTGGCTGCAGTGGATCTACGTGAAGGGGTTGCCATTCAATGCCTTCCGTGGTCCGGAGTTCCAAAAGGTGCGGCAGACGGCGGAGAGAGTGCCTCGCAGTATCCAGTTCCGGTTTCCCTCCTTCAGGGTCACAGCGGGCGCCGGTATCCCTTCGCAGAGGGCGAAGGTCGCGACGATGGTGAGCGAGGTGCGCGCCGCTTTCTGGCACAGCGGTGCCACCATGCTCTCCGACGGGAGGAAGTCGCGCAGCGGCAAGCCGCTCATGAACTTCCTCGTCGTGGGCACCAATGGCGCCCTGCTATACGCCACTGTCGCACGCGACGGGTCGGTCCGAGACACCGCATACATCGTGTACCATAGGTGGCGGGCCATCATCTTGTCCTTTCCTGCAAAGGACGTGATCGGCTTCTGCACTGACTCCACCAGTAACTATACGGCGGCAGCGCGCAGATTCGCCACTAACCCCGAGCCCGACATTAGGAGGATCACTTGGCTCCCCTGCTCCACCCATGCAACTTGATGTTGTCAGATATCGGGACGCGAGTGGGGTGGGTCATGGACACCATCATCCGCGCTCGGGCGCTTGTGCGATTTATTAAATCGCACGGCGCTGGTCACGCCCTGTTTAGGAAGGTGAGCCCTCGTGTTCAGCTCGTCGAGCCCGTTGAGACACGGTTCGCATCGGTTTTCCTGATGTTGACGTGTCTCAAAGGCCGACGAGACGCGTTGGAGAGCATGTTGCACGGGGATGCTTGGGCACGCATCTCGTGGGAGCGCAGGCATGTATCTCAGGCGCAGTGGGTGCAGCAGCAGATCCGGGACCGGACGGCAGGGTCGACACCGTGGACCGGACGGCGGCACCCGGAGTTGCGCACAGTGGCGGATCCCCGCCGACTGTCCGAGGTGGTGTGGGTGGCAGATGGTCAGCTGTCCGTCGGGTCGGGGACCGGTTGCGAGCGGATTACGACGCCGGGAGGGGCGTCTTCACGGGACGTACGCCAGTTCAGACGCAGGCTGCGGAGGGTGGGTCCGGACGTCCGAGCCTGCAGATGGCAGGCCGCATGCTCGGTTTGTCACGGGCAGAGACGAGGAGATCATTGGTCCTTGAGGCCGTAAGGACATCCACGGACATGCTGCGGGGAGAGCAGTTCACATCGGGCGAGGAGGGGTTGTTGATGCGTGCCGGGACGAGACGACAGCATGGCCTCTCGGAGGTTGAGGCTCGACTCGCGGCAGGGATCGCCGCTGGCCAGGCAGCATTGGACGTGATTCAGAGGGAGAGAGAGATGGGGATTGCTGCACGGGCGGCAGAGGACGAGGACGCAGACACAGAGTCCAAGCCGATCGAGACTGCGGCCTGCAGACACAGGGCACAGGTGGCCGCGGCAGCCACTGCAGCACAGGCGGCATACCTCAGCCGGGCACGGGGCACAAGTGCCGGAGGAAGAGGAGGGCGCCGGGGAGGACCGCATGGCCGCTCGTCCTCCGGGAGAGGCCGCGCGCGCTCTGGAGGGTGATGACGACGTCCATGGTTGTTTTTTTTTTTCATTAGTTTTTTTTGTTTTTTGCGTGGCTGTACAGCCTGGACGCTCTGTCGGCAGGGTTGTTGCATATTTATGTCGATGTTGTTCTATGGAGACGACGACAGTATGTGGACATTAGGTTTTTTTTTTGTTTTTTTTTTTTTTGCTGCTCGGTTGTACAGTAGAGACGACGGGTCCAGTTTTTTGCTTCATCCTTGTACATAGGGTCAAGTTTTTTTTTGCTACTCGGTTGTACAGTAGAGACGACGGGTCCAGTTTTTGGCTTCAGCCTTGTACATACGCATTTCCATTGAAATGCTTTGTTATATATTTGTTCTTGTTCGTGTTCCTCTACCAACATTGGTCTTGCATCTGAGTCGCTGTTGTTTGGTGAGTGGTATGTGGTTTGTTGTCGTGATTGTTGCAAATTATGTGTTTCTCCGATGCCACGCACCTGCATGTCATGGATGCCTCCATTATGAATGAGCTGTTAATTTCAGATGCAACATAGGGATGATGTGCTAATGAATGTGTTCTTACAAAAATGTCCACCAGTCTAATGAGTGAACACACACTATGACACACTTGCCTGTTAACATTGTTTGAAGTTTATGGATCGCCACACTGTGATTGAGTTTGAATGCGTTTTGACTTTGGTATGCCAACAAGGGTCAAACTTATGATTGTCATGAATGTGTTGTTTCAAAATATGTCACGAACTGTCATCACCCTCACGAATGAAACCGACGCCTGCCTTTCAGTGCCTGAGGCCCTGAGTCGGCTGGGGTCTGCCATCTGCAGCCCCGTCCAGCTTCGACCCGACCTGGCCGCACGGGCCGCCCCAAGCAGACCCTCATCCAACCCACGTTGGGTCGCCCCCGCAGGGGTCAAAAAAAAAATTATTTTTTTTCTACTATTCCAGACCCTCTCCCCTGCGACCCCGCATCGAAGAACCCGCACGCGGGGGACGCACAAATTTTCGCGGCCCACCCTTCCAGGGCCATGTGCAGGACCCCCCCTGTTTTTCATTTTTTTGACGCCCTGTCACTTTGAGGGGGTGCCCCCCCACCCCCCCACCCCAAACCCCCTCTCCGCTTTGAAAACCGCCCCCCAGATCGGCCGATGCCGAGGCCGAAAAAACTCGGCCGGACCGGCCGCGGCTGGGGGGGTCCCGGCCTAGGCCGGCGGCCGCAGGCCGAAACCAGCCGCGGCCAGCGTCAACATAGGCTGGAATCCTCTCTTAATTTCATTATCTAATTTTCAACAAAATTTCTGTCATATAGGAAGGAAAGTGCTTTTGTGGACTTTGCGGTACCAAAGGTGTGTTAACACAATGGAAGACGTGAAGATTGAAGGCATGGAAATGGCGGATTTAATTCAGCAATTGGTACAAACAGAACTCAAAGCTCACTGGAAAAAAGCAAAAACAGGAATGGTAGCTCTTAAAAAAAAAAAAAAAAAAACATTAAGCAGAGAGTCAAAAATTGAATTTGGACTGCCTGGGGGATGCATCAGGGAAAAAACTGGAGGAGGTGGTATGGCCAGGAGGGGAAAGGGATCAGGTGTCCTTCAAGCGTGATTACCAGATCATCTTTCAAGACTGGTTTGACATCCAACCAGGAGCTTCCCTGAGAACGCTCGTATCTTTTTCTGACCACTTCCCTCCTTCTAAGCTGGCTTTAGCGGATCTTCAGTGGTATGAGGGGGGAGAAGGATAATAGGCTGATAGAAGGAATTGGTGTGATTTTGTTGGGTTTTGGGGCGTTAAAATGCAGTCTTGAAGGAGAATCTGCTTGTTGCATCACTTGTACCAGGCGGCTGGGAAGCTGGCATAAGAGGCAGTTCAATCCTCAAAAATGGATAGGTCTAGTAGCATCATCACCATATTAGTACCAATATGACCAGTAGCATTATCAGTAGATGCTTAGTTCAATTTTTTTATAGAGTTGTAGCATGGTTCGCTTCTTGACTAAAGGGTGGGGGTTAGGAAGGCAGGGTAGCTTGTTGTCATTACACCACATGTCTGTTCCAAAAAACAGTTTCAATGTCTAGGGACGCTGGACCCGCTTTCCAGCAGGTGGAGCTCCCCACCAATAGATGGAGCCTTCCTAGGACTGTTAGCGGTGTCTGCTCTTATCAGCACCGCTGGCGTTGGCTAGGGGTTGTCTTAAACCACTAGTACCTCCGTGTTGGGAAATTACGATGTTTTGCCAGTTCCCGAAGTTATCGGGAGTCCCAATAGGCTCGGAATGGATTCAGTGTCCCAAAAATAAAACGATTTTGTAATTTTTTTTTCGATCCTGCTCAGACATTGGCAGGCCCATGATCGTTCCTGGACAGCGGGCGCGTTGTGGAAACACTACCGAGTCCTACCGAGGACGGGTTGGAGCGTGGCAGATCGGCCGGTCGCTGGTCTGCGGTCGGGCGGTGGATGGTGGGTGACTGGACGACCGCCTTCGCGGCCGACCACCTTGCATCGACGCGCGAAGGACCGCCTCCTTCGGACCTCCCGCTGTACGGCTCTCCGCGGGTCGCCATCGCCATCGCCTCTCTCTCTCTCTCTCTCTCTCTCTCTCTCTCTCTCTCTCTCTCTCTCTCTCTCTCTCTCTCTCTCTCTNAAGAATGGGTGAAAGCATGAACGAAACTAGACAAAACACATGAACATGACAAGTAGAAGCACACTATGGTGAAGTGAGATATACCCAAGTAAAAGAATGATTGGAAGCATGAAGGAAACTCGACAAAACACTCTCACATAACTCGTAGAGGCACACTATGATAAAGCGAGATATACTCAAGTAGAAGAATGATTGAAAGTAAGAAGGAAACTAAAACAAAACACTCTCACATGACTAGCAAAAGCACACTATGATAAAGCGAAATATACCCAAGTAAAAGAATGATTGAAAGCATAAATGACACTTGACAAAACTCGTGCACGTGACAAGTAGAAGCCCACTATGATGAAGCGAGATATACCCAGGTAGAAGAATGATTGAAAGCACAAAAAAAACTTGACAAAACATTCTCTCATGACTAGTAGGGGCATATTGTGATGAAGCAAGATATACCCAAGTATAAGAATGATTAAAGCATGAAGGAAACTTGACAAAACACATGCATATGACAAGTAGAGGCACGCTATGATGAAGCTAGATAACCGAAGTAGAAGAATGATTGAAAGCATAAAGGAAATTTGATAAAACTCATGCACACGACAAGTAGAAGCACAGTATGATAAAGCAAGATACACGCAAGTCAAAGAATGATTGAAATAGACACACTATGATGAAGTGAGATATACCCAAGTAGAAGAATGATTAAAAGTATGAAGGAAACTCGACAAAGCACATGCACATGACAAGTAGAAGCACACTATAATGAATCGCGATACACCCAAATTGAAGAATGATTGAAAGTACGAAGAAAACTAGATAAAACACTCTCATATGACTAGTAGAGACACACTATGATAAAGCGAGATATACCCAAGTAGAAGAATGATTGAAAGTGTAAAGGAAAAACACTCTCTCATGACCTGTAGAGGCACACTATGATGAAGCTAGATATACCCAAGTAGAAGAATGATTGAAAACATGAAGGAAATTTGACAAGACACATGCATCTGACAAGTAGAAGTTCACTATGATGAAGCGAGATACACCAATGTAGGAGATTGAGTGAAAGCATGAAGGAAATTGAAGAAAACACATGCATATGACACGTAGAAGCACATTATGATGAAGAGGGATACACCCATGTAGGAGAATGGAGGAAACCAAAAAGAAAAGTAGACAAAACACATGCATACGAGTAGAAGGAGCCCTCTACAGTGAAGCGAGATACAAACGAGTGCAAGAATGACAGAAACCATGTAGAAAAGTAGACAAAACATATGCACACGAGTAGAAGAAGCACTCTACAGTGAAGCAAGATACACCCAAGAGGGGCCACTCAGGAATGAATCGATTCCCCTTGACATTTCAACTGCCCACGGCAGGGAGCGGGTGGCAAGCCGTACGAGCAAGCGCGCACGTGCGCGGAGAGAGAGAGAGAGAGAGAGAGAGAGAGAGAGAGAGAGAGAGAGAGAGAGAGAGAGAGAGAGAGAGAGCACTGGAGCTGCCAAGTTGCTCTCTCTCTCTCTCTCTCTCTCTCTCTCTCTCTCTCTGCGCGCACGTGCGCGGAGAGAGAGAGAGAGAGAGAGAGAGAGAGAGAGAGAGAGAGAGAGAGAGAGAGCAGTGGAGTTGGCAAGTTGCACAGACTNCTCTCTCTCTCTCTCTCTCTCTCTCTCTCTCTCTCTCTCTCTCTCTCTCTCTTCTCTCTCTCTCCGCGCCCGTGTTCCCATTTCATTATTTTTTCCACTTTATTTTTTTTTATTTTTTTTTTGGTCACTACCGGCCATTGGTTCACTGACACCTGTCTGACCCGGCATGTTAACGACCGCATCAGAAATTTTAGCAAGGCGAGGTACTGGTGGTTTAAGCTTTCTGCCAAAAAAGAGCCAACAATCATTTTTTTCGTTGTTCGTCCTCGAAAGATCACAACGAGATCTGTGGCCCCCCGAATTTTCAGAAATTTTCACTCATTCCTCTGATCGAGAAAAATCACTAACTTCTTCAGTTAGCCCACACATGGCAGAGTGGCAAAAATGGAAATGCGCCGATCCGGCGCAGCTATTATTTTATGGGCAAAATGGTTTGTTTGTTTTTTTTCTGAATTTGTCCTGGTAAGATCACAATGAGATCTACGGCCCCTTGAACTTTCGGAATTTTTCTTACTCGTTCTTTTGAACAAGAAAAATCACCAAAGTTGTCATACTTCTCTTAGCCAAAGGATGGTAGAGTGGCAGAAATGGAAATATGCTGAATTGGTCTCGGCAATTATTTCACGGCCAAAAGGATTTTATTTTATTCTTCTGATATTTTTCCTGGAAAGATCACAACCCTAATTTTTTTGAATTTTCTCAAATTCTTTGTGAATTCTTCTGAGCCAAAAATCGCCAAAGTTGCGGCTTTGAAATTGCGGTACTAGGCCCACTGGTTGGCAACGGTCGTCGCCCCCCCGAACATGCCCGAACTCACAGGAAGGGCAATTTCCAGGAGGCAGGTAGAAGGGTGGTTAAACCACCACTCCCCCAGCCGGCCAAAATTCAGTTTCCCTGGCCAGATGGGCCGCATTTTGGGGAAGGTCGGCGACTCTTGGTGCCCAAAAAATAAAAAGTGCGAGAAAAAAAAGAAAAAAAAAGAATTGATGAGCGAGAGGAGTGTTGAGGTATCATCATTGACCTGACTGGCCCTGTTTAGAAAAGTGTCGCCTGTTGCCCGTTGGTTGCAGCACACAAAAGGAAAGAAGGAAATAAAGGTTGTGCATCTTGCCATGTTTGAGGGAAGAATCATTTTCATTCGCACATTTGGCAACTCGTGGAACCACGGCCCACTTCTAGAAGACGCCCCTGCACTGCAAAGCGTCGGCCGTTGGTGGAAGCAGCACAGAGGCATGAAACAATAACTGGCTGTGCATCTTCCCATGTTAGAGGGAAGAATCATTCTCATTTTGCACATTTGGAGAGAAGTGGAGCCACGACACACTTCTGTAGGTCGTGCAGTTTCCTGTATCGACGAATACAGATGGACTAGCTCAGTTGGTAAGGCTCGCAAGTGGCATCCAGGAGGTCATGGGTTCAATCCCCATTGGCCTCGTGTACCTTCCTGGGCTTACTTGGCACCCGCTACCCAAGAGATAGACCACTGGATCCCCCGATCGGCATCAAGCAGAGTCTGCTATGTTCGTGGGGGAGGGGCCTGAGGGAAGGCACGGGGGATTGGTCCGCTTTATCCCTGGTGCTACCGGCCGTCCCCTGGTCGGTATCCTGCAGGCTCGAGGGGCCGTAAAAAAAAAACACGGCTCTGGTATGCTACGGGTTTCCCCGTATGCCTACAGGTAGTAGTGGTAGGTAGGTAGTGTGAGGAAAAATTGAGAGGAGTATAGTTTTAGAAAAAAAAACAAAACAAAAAAAAGAATACAGATGACTTGGCAAACCTTGAGACTAAAAGTGAAAAAACCCAAAAAATGAAAAACAAAACGACTGGTTGTGCATCTTTCCGTGTTAGAGGGAAGATGCATTCTCATTTTGCACATTTCGTGAGCAGTGGAGCCAGGGCCTCTTCTAAACCACACCCCAGCAGTGAAACGCGCCAGCCCTTGCTGGAAGCAGCACAAAGCCTGAAACAACAACTGGCTGTGCATCTTCCAGAATATTCGTTTTCATTTTGCACATGTGGTGGTGAGTGGAGCCACGGCCCACTTCTGCACATGCGAGGATTGCAGGATGTTTCAGAAAAAAAAAAAAAAAAAAAAAAAAAAAAAAAACCTAAAACCTAGGCTACCAAAGTGCCCCGGGATCACTTGCCTGGCCGGGCAAAAAAAATAATGAAAACAATATTTATTATTATTATTTTTGTTTAATTCGGTGAAGAATTTCGATGTGGCCCTGAGGCAAAAGTTGTTCGATTTATTTTTCTGCATAACATAGTTTTTTTCCGGATGTTTTTTATTTTTTATTTTTTATTTGTTTTTTGCTTGGACCTTCGCTGGTCCTTGCACGGGCTGGCCACCCGGGACCCGGGCGGCTCGGCTGGTAGCCTATAGCCTAAAACACAAAACGGCAGGTTTCTTTTTCTTTTTACAAATTACCAATCTACGGACCTCACTTCAACTATTGAGGCAGTTTTGAATCTACGGGCAGGTAGGGGACTGGCAGGTTTCAGACCCCTCACAGGTTGTAGCAGTCCCTGCTAATGGTAGGTCAGGTGCCAATTCCAGAAGTTGGCCTACCGGTCCGCCCTAGTTTTGGAAGGCGGGGGGAGTGGTGGTTAAAACAAGGTACTCCTGACCTGCTTGGATTGGATACGCCTGCGATTTCTGGGGGCTGCTGGAACTCGTAACGGTTTGGCAAATCTTGCAGAAGAGCAAAAAAACAGGAGCACAGAACACTCCACTTGTGCAGGGCTGCTTTTTTGCTTCGTTCTGTTTTACGAGTAAGCAGTTTGCAATTTGCCCAATGTGGATTTTTGCCCAAAACCCTAGGAAATCCGAGCCGCTGCAGCCCACGATCTGCCAGGTGCTGACAGCCTTTTCCGATGGCCACTCCAGGCCCTTTCCGCAGCCCCATGTTAACCGGCAGGCATTTTCTCAAGGGCTGGGACGATCACTGGTGCTGGAAACAACAGAGAGGTAGCTTTGAGCGGAGTTTTCGAGGATCCTTGCAGTGCTTGTCCAAAGAGCAGAAAGGCCAGCAACAGGAAAACGCTTTTGCAAAACTCTGGCATCATCAGGGAAGAGTCGACGATCTTTCCACAGGTATGGACAGAGAACGGCAGGGATGCTTGAGTGGAGTTCACAAAGAGCAGAAACACCAGCATCAGGAAAACGCTGAGCTCAATTTACATTAGGGCTCCCCGTGCGTACGTACGCCAGCATCAGGAAAACGCCACCGCGGTAACGTTGGATGGCAAACGAAAGGAATGTCCTAGCTGACACAACTGCAGACACTTCCCTAGAAGGGTCTTCTCTATGCACCCCAGCTCGGCAACGAGCATCCTGTCTCAAGCAAACCAACCACTTTGCCCCCTCTGGCCGACTCCAAATTCGAGCAAAACGAACCCATAACCTATCCCGCAGATTAGGAGTCTTCACCCGCTCGTGACGGAGGCAAACACAAGAGAAAGGACCAACGGCACTGACATATTCTCAGAACCACAAATTGCTTCAGACTCTTTCAGGGCGTGCAGGTTTAGACAGATAATCAGCGGGGAAAGGTCGCCTTTGTCTGTCTAAGGACTCAATGATGATCACAACAGAAGTTCCTTTTGCCAACCAGCAGCAAGCCAAACACATCATCGAAGAAGAATCCCGCACCTCTGCATTGCCTTGTCGCCCGCCAGCTCGACCACATCAGATGTGCCCAAGGAATCCTTGTCGAGGAAATAGAGATAAGCTGAGTGAGATGTAATCCATCACCACTAATTGCTGCATTTGTAGAACAGTATGTACAACGAGGAGGATGACATACACTAGACTCAGGAAGAGCGCTTGCAGATAAATTGTGGGCCTGGGCTTCTCAAGAAGAGTCACAAATATCTAACACCGTAATTAAGACAGGGCAGAACATTACCTTCATCACATCATGCCTAAACTCCTTGGCACGACATCTCTTGCTGCTGCTGAGACCCACACCTAATCCAATTGATATACCGACCACCCTCTGTTCCCTGATGCTCCGGCTGAAAAGAAGGGGAAGGATACTTCCAGTTCATTCTCCGAAGTAGAGCAAGAGTGGCTGGAAACTGTGCAGAGCAATTCAGCATAGAGATGACAGTCCACATGCATGCGCAGCCATTCCCACCTCAACCACCCCACAGAGTGCCCAGTCCATGCAAACATGACACTGTAGCTCATCTACAACAGCCACACCAATGCTTCGACGACACAAACACGACACTGCCACCAAAACCATCCTTCTGCCGAGTCCAAGCCGTTACTCGTTGAATAACCACACCATTGCGAGATGACGATCGTTACTTCCATAGTAAGCGTGGCAGAGTGCCCAGTCAGTGCCAACACACACTGCAGCTCGTCCCCGGACGCCCACACTAACGCAACATGACAAATGCCACTTCCATCGTCACCACTTCTATAGTCTCTTAACAAATCCGACCATGGTTATTCACCCAAGCCACATTTTCCCAATGCGCTCCACTGCGTGGCTCTAAAGAAAACAAACCACAGCAGGCACGATCTTGCCAGGCGCCACCAGCCTTCTCTCCCTCTGGTAGCCCCAAACCGCAATTTAGGCGGCACGTCAAGCAGCGCATCGGAACAAGGCACCAGGGAAACAAGCTGGTGGTATAAAGTCGTTCCCATATTTGGGCCCTTTGAGATCACACATGGGAATGCACAAGCCAGCACACGAGTATGGAAGAGCATAACTTGACAGAACAGCCCCCCAGTGAAGGCCACTGGTCTAGCACGCTGCTTGGCCTTCTCAATCATCAGCCTGACTAAGAGGCCGCCCCTCCATCATCTCCTTTCCCCCTCGCCAAAGCCTTCAGACTCCAGCAGTGATTTCCAGCTCCCTGCTCCGCATCACCCTTAGGTTTACAACAACAGCGCAATATTGGTCAGGGCAGCCGCCAGGCATTTCAAACAGAGGTCATCGAGAGTCCTTCCCAGAGGCCCCAGATGGGGCCATTCTCTCCCACCGAAGAGAAGAGACACGGAGAACACCAATCTTTCCCACTGGGCAAACACACCTTTCGAAAGGATTGTTGCGCCAACAACTCGTTGCTCAGTAACCCCGCTCACATAGAGGAACATCATCGCATTGTATACATGTACAGAGGACAATTTACTTGTGACCGACGAGAACCAGACATGTCAACTGCAAGGAACACCCGTTCAATATCAAGAACACCCCACGGGATCAAGGGTAGGCATACATGGCATGGAGACGTTCACCAAATATGAAAATGACAGGCAGAAACGATTTCAAGGTGAGAGGGCACCTGCAGCTCGTGTCAACGAGAACACTGGGGAAATACCTGCCAACATGTTACTCTAGAGAGCGAGCGATACGGTGCAGTTCATACATGCTACCGCCTTCCAATCAAGGTTTCAACTAGAGGAGGCTTCTCATACCCTATAAAGGAACTGATTACGGAGCCCACAGGTGCTCCAAGGCAGAATCAATAAAAGGTTAAGAAAACTTTAAAAGGTGACCCCATTACTCCTTCCCACGTACTCTTTTGCTGCGTCACAGGGCAACCACGTGGTTGAGAAGGGTGCTGAGAGGGAGGGGGACCTTAGGTTCTACCCTTGTGGTGTCTGCAGAGTTGACCAGCATCTCCAAAGGCGATGAGGAAATCAACTAAGAGTGACGGAATCTGGCTGTAGCTGCTGTGAGATAGAACAAGGACAGGCCTAGTGTGAACTGAGAGGGGAACCTTAATTTTCTCTCCTCGTGGTGCCTGCAAAATTGATCACCATCTCTGCAGAGGCTAGCGGAAATCAGTCAGGGCAACTGAATCTGACCATAGCTTCAGTTAGATACATCAGAGAAAGGCCTATTGTGAACATCCCCCAAGGGAGACGTAAACGTGGAGTTTGATCGGGCACTTCGGCGGTTCACAGGTCTGCAATCTTGTTCAAACGTATGAGCATGTCCAAATGTATGTCGGAGGATTGCGAGAAAGGGCCCAAAAGTCTTTGTTGGGCCCAGAGGGCTCGGTGGAATTAACCAGCGTCCAAATGTGTATCGGACGATTTGCGAGAAAGCCCCAACATTCTTTTTTTTTTTCCCTGAGGGCTAGGGTGGCACTCAACCACGAGTACTTCCGAGGCACTTTTCTCCTCGGCTGGAAACACCCTGTGCGCGAAAAATAACCGAACCAGTCCAATGGAATTAACCCGCATCCAAATGTGTATCGGACGATTTGCAAGAAAGCCCCAACCTTCTTTTTCTTTTCCCTATGGGCTAGGTGACACTAAACCACCAGTACTTCCGATGCACTTTTCTCCTGGGCTGGAAACACCCTGTGCCCCAAAAATAAACAAACCAGCGCGGGCCTTCTTTCGGCGGCACTTTCAGCCAGTTTGCTCGACGGACGCATGCAAGCCACATATTTTGTTCTTTGGCTGGGAAACGTACTGGTGGTTTGAGCAGCTTCTCTGCGGAAGCGTACACAAAATAACCGCCCACAGCTTTCTCTTTCTTTTGCATCTGGATTTTAACTCGGGTCTGTATTTCGACAGTTTATGGGTGTACCAACTGAGCTAGGCCCATTGGTGAAAAATAACCACCCACAGCTTTCGTCGATCTACACTCACACTGTGTCACAGCAATTATGGCCGTGTTCAGTCCTGAGAGGGAAAAAAACGCCTGTCCAGTGCCGTCGGGAGGCTTTCACGATTCAGGACCAGCTGGATCCCAAGCTGGGCCAACTGGATTGAGAGATGGATCAGCTGGATCCAAAGATGGCCAAGCAGGACAGGATCCAAACATGGACCAGCAGATCCAGAGATGGCCATGTTCAGTGCTGAGACAAAAAAGCCTGTCCGGTGCCACTGGGGGCATTTTCACGATCCAGAACAGGCTGGATACCGAGCTCGCCCTACCAGACTCAGATGGACCAGCTGGATCCCAAGACGGGCCATCTCCCAAGATGCACCATCTGGATCCCAAGATGGACCAGCTGGATCGCAAGATGAACCAGCAAGATACAGGGGTCGACCAGCTGGATCCCAAGATAGACCAGCAAGATCCAAAGACGGACCAGCGGGATCCCAAGATAGACCAGCAAGATCCCAATATGGACCAGCTGAGTCCCAAGATCCAGAGATCGACCAGTAGGATCCAAAGGTGGACCAGCTTGGGTTTGAACAGGCTGGATACCGAGCTCGCCCTACCAGACTCAGATGGACCAGCTGGATCCCAAGATGGGCCACCTGGATCCCAAGATGGACCAGCAAGATCCCAACATGGACCAGCTGGATCGCAAGATGAACCAGCAAGATACAGGGATCGACCAGCTGGATCCCAAGACGGACCAGCAAGATCCAAAGACGGACCAGCTGGATCCCAAGATGGACCAGCAAGATCCCAATATGGACCAGCTGAGTCCCAAGATCCAGAGATCGACCAGCAGGATCCAGAGGTGGACCAGCTGGAACCCAAGTGGGACCACCAAGATCCAGAGGTATCCAGAGATGGCCATGTTCAGTCCTGAGACAAAAGAGCCTGTCCCGTGCCATCGGGGACGTTTTCACGATCCAGGACAGGCTGAATACTGAGCTCGCCCTACCAGACTCAGATAGACCGGCTGGATCCCAAGATGGGCGCCATCGGATCCCAAGATGGACCAGCAAGATCCCAACATGGACCAGCAAGATACAGAGATCGAACAGCTGGATCCCAAGATTGACCAGCAAGATCCAAAGACGGACCAGCTGGATCCCAAGATGGACCGACTGGATCCCAAAATAGACCAACAAGATCCCAATATGGACCAGCTGACTCCCAAGATCCAGAGATCGACCAGCAGGATCCAGAGATGGACCAGCTGGAACCCAAGTTGGACCACCAAGATCCAAAGGTGGACCAGCTGGATTAAAGTATGGACCAACTGGATCCCAAGTAGAACCACCAAGATCCAGGTGGACAACGGATCCCAATATGGACCAGCAAGATCCAGAGATGGACGAGCCGGATCTACGTAGCAGTGGCTATATTCTGTCCCTTCTTCCCAATACTCAGTAGCAGAATCACAGAAATGCACGCCTCACGACATAGCCCGCTCACCCGTTTTATTCGTTTCTTCGCCAAAAGGCATGCTGCATCACAACATCAGTACTGAATCTAGGGAAGGGAACCAAGGTAAAGCAAATAACTCGACGGCCTAACGGTTGGCAAGCAGTTAATCAGCAGACCATGCAGCATGGTTGTGCTATTCCTCTCCCCAGTAAGAGGCGGAATAAGGATGTAAAATCTGCGGCGATGGCGAGACATTCATCATTTGGCGCTCACAGAAAATTACCACCAGGCAAGGCAGAAAGAGCTAGCTGCATCAAGTAGGTTAGCCGAACTTACATTGGAGACGACTTCCCTCTCGCTCAACTTGCACAGCCGCACCGAGCTAACCAGAGGTCAGTCATTCGTCAACGAGTTAGTTACTTGTAGGTAGAGGGTAGTTATCGATCAATGGAGACCGTCAAATGATCAAATTTTGCCATTTTTTCCATCTTATACAAGCAGTCGAGCAGCTAGTTGTTAATTTACTGCGACAGAATCAAAAGCTAATCAGTAATTCTCACCCCCCCCCCCCCCCCCCCCCCGCTCTCTCTCTCTCTCACACACACACACACACACACACACACAGGGATCGAGTCACACCACGAGCGAGCCGATGCCGCCGCCACGTGTATAGAAAAAAAGAAAGCCAGCCATCTATACATCAAAATAGCTCGAAGAAGTTGATCCCCAGCCAGCCAGCCAGTCCCTAAAGCATTTACATGGGCAATCGAACTAAACGTACAGTCCCTAACGCATTTACATCGGCAATCGAACTAAACGCACACGTGTTCCAGCTTGTCATTCCTGCATAAGACAGCCAGCCAATCACAACATCCCCTCTAGCTGAGCCCTATAACTGAACGAAAGTCACGTCATCGACTCTGTCATTGCCATCAAATGTTATGATTGCTTTTCAATTTTCATCTATTTGCTGTTTTAAGTATCCACCTACGCCGGTCCGATGGAGTTCTAGTTTGGCCCACTACGGCGGCGGCGAGCGGGGGCAGGGGCGAGGGGCGGGGCGGGGGTGGAGGCTAGCGGGAGGTTGGAGGGAAAGGAGGGAAGAGCACACCGAAACGGAACAAGTTCAGTAGCTAGCAGCATCGCAGAAATAGACACGGCATCGTTTAAGGACCTCGTTCCACTACTCGCAAACCTGAAAATGGCGAGGGTATCTGGCAGGAGAAGTTGGCCGGATACATTCGTCATTTTACAAAATCGCCAAGTGTTGGAACGAAGCCCTACATATAAATCGTTCTTATGTTCTCTCATTCGTCTTCTATTAACGTTTAATAAGGGCATGCTCACACGAGGACTTTCTCTACTAAGCTCTGGACGTGATTGCAGTCAGATTGGCTGGGCCGCAAGTGTAGTCAGATACATTTTTAAGGGAGTGCTACTGTGAGTATGACTAATAATGGCATATACTTGTGTATGACTAATAATGGCATGACTAATAATGGCATACTTGTGTATGACTAATAATGGCATACTTGTGTACTCACACGAGGACTTTCTCTACTAAGCTCTGCACGTGATTGCAGTTCGGTTCATACAGGCTGGGCCGTAAGTGCAGTCAGATACATTTAAGGGAGTGCTACTGTGAGTATGACCTAATACTGGCATACCTGTGAGTATGAGCTAATACTGGCATACCTGTGAGTATGACCTAATTCTGGCATACCTGTGAGCATGACCTACTAATCGCATACCTGTGCACACCCAACCCGTCAACGCCATCCGAACGCCAGTTGGCATACCTGTGCACACCCAACCCCAACCCGTCAACGCCATCGGAACGCCAGCTGCGCGTCAGGAGGACGCGCGGGAGTGCTCAGGAGACGCAACTGCCTGCGCAACGCTTGCGATACTAACGACGATACTAAGGAGGGAGCCTCTGAAAGAGGGCATGCTCACACTAGGACTTGCTAGGATCTACCTGATGACCCCAATAACAAGCAGATTCTATCGAAAGAGTCCTCGTGCGAACATGCCCCCTAGGCGGTCTCGTTTTCCGACCCCCTAATGGAGGAATCGCTTTCGAGAAAGGCCAGAGAGATTGCAGAGTCGAGGAAGGCAGTTGCTCTAGTAAGCATGCAGTACCCGCCAGGCTCACTGCCATAGAAAAGAAGAAATACAGCAAAATGTTGTTCGTTCTAGAAAGAAAGGACTCGATACACGGGGCAAACCGCTGCTCCTGTTTTCCACTGAACAGAGCAACAGCACGCTGTTGCCGTCTTCTATAGACTACGAGGTCGGTCGGAGTGACAACCCCCCGCACAGGCAGGCAGGCAGGCACCCATTCGCTCCTTCGGAACAATCGAAGTGACGAATAGGGGTTGGCCACGTTGACGACCTCTTTCCGTTAACTACGCGTGGGTGTAATTAACGGATTCCTTCATTGTGGCGCAGGTAATGGATCATAATACTATATCATCAGAGAAGCGAGAAATGTGAGCTAACAAAGTATCATCAGAAAAGCGAGAAATGTGAAGCTAACAAAGCCGGCGCAGACAGGAGGTTAAGTAGTGCGAAATGAAACCGGCAAAAGACAAGCCTTTCCCCCGTTGTTGGGTGAGAGTAGGAATCTCGCTCAGCAATCCTACACAACAACGAACGCCGGCACAAGCAACAACAGGCAACACGAGGAGAGACCAGAAGAAAACCTGCGCGCCACTGCCCAGAGAACTGTTTCGCGGACAGGTGGAAAAGCCCCAAATTTTATCCTTCCCATAGAGCTTATTAGATTCAAAGTTCGTGAGAGAAGAGAGCAATGGACAGATAACAGAATGGCGGAACGGAATAGCCCAACCACTCACCCCTACCAAAAAATTCGTCAGATGGTCTCTGTGTGTGTGTGTGTGTGTGTGTGTGTGTGTGTGTGTGTGTGTGTGTGTGTGCGTGCGTGTGTGAATGTGCGCTTCATTGTCGCCAAACCCCAACCACCTCTGAAGCCTAAAAATACACAAAAGTCAACACAGAATGATTAAAGAATATCGCTAGGGGTAAAGAAAAAAGCACGAAAGAGAAAAGAGAGATTGTAAATGAACAAACTACCCAATTGTTCATCTAACTGGGGTTTAGGTTTCTGAAGCACGCGATAAAGCGCGCCGCTTCGATTTACGTGACATGATAAATTCGATTGTTGATTAAATTCATAACAACAAGATGGTACAGGAAACTGCGAGTCGTGATGGATGGAGAGAGGAGTCGGTACAGAAATAACAACCCAGGCAGTTTTCATAACGCGCGTTCGTAACGACCGTATTGCTTTCACCACCTCCTTATCCCCCATCAGGACAAAACAGAATGACAGAAATACGCGTGTCACCCCACGTCCTCAGGTCAGACGCTTGGATTGGAGATCAGACACGCTCTTTTTCCCCCTTACCCAAACAAAAATCATCGGCGGGGTCCTGCTCTCACAAGATTCGATATCCCGAAAAACCTCAACCCCTCCTCCCCCGCCCTTTGCAACCAGCTCCCCTACGCAAAACTCCTCCCCTTTCCTCAAACACCCTTTCTTCCACTAAACCTCTCCTCGTCATCGCCATCGTCATCGTCATTGTGGTCCTCCAACATGGTGCCCTTTCCCTCTTAGCAGATGATACGTGAGTTTGGTAGCATTTCCTTCGACGTAAGCATTTTTTCTTACCACTAACAAACTAGCATTCACGGAGGTTCACCTTGATCACGCAATTATGACATTTAACGCGCCACCTACCCAGCAGATCCAGGAATACAATTGATCCAGGACCAGGATTTGATCCAGGAATAGAATTGATCCAAGAAGAGAATTCCATCCAGAAACAAAATTTGCCCTCCGTTCCGTTGCTGCTGTTCTCACGGCCGCTAGCAGGCCACGCCACTGTAAGCTGGAGTTCGTCACGGCCGCTAGCAGGCCACGCCACTGTAAGCTGGAGTTCGCGTGTCCCGTACACTCGGGGATGATCTCAAAACCTCCCTCCTATCGACTGATGTGCGCCATCGAGGCAGAGCTCCACGTGGCACCTGACACGTGGATCTGCCGACAGCAGCACAGCCAGGTGAGTACCCCAGGACCATGAATCCGAAGATTAAAAAAGGCCCCATACATATCACTCGTGTGCGCACACTACACGACCCTGGCATACGACGACCCCTGCCCGCCGCAAACAAAGGCCGACTGCCCCAGCTCGTACCCTCTACAAAGGAGCTTGCCCAGGACGAGAGCCTTGAAAACCTACGTAAATCGACGGCAGTTAGCTGCCCGCAGAGTGGTACCTACGGGAATAACAAGAAAAAACAGTTCTAGAACATGAAACTGAGCAACCGAGAGCCTTTTAAAAAATAAAAAATAAAATTAAAAAAAGCAACCGAGCATCGCCCGCCGAAAAAGGGAGTGGCGAGCAGGCAGACGGACAACGGCCGTTCAAATTTGATCAGCGTCACCATCATTCTGGGAAAACGAGGAGCCACGGAGCGAGAGCGAGAGCGAGAGCGAGAGCGAGAGCGAGAGAGAGGAAAATACAAAAAATAAATGGACGGACGAATCACCCGCCATTAGCACTTGCACATTACATGGCCATCGTTACAGCCGAATCTGTCTGTGAAAGAGCGAGCTTAGTTGTGCGCTCACAAACCCGTCAAAACAGCCTCCTTTCTCCTCCTACCCATCCATTTGCCCCACAACCACCCTCCTCCCCGCGCCCCCTCCCCGCATACAGCCACCATGCCAGCGACAGAGCAACATATCTGCTTCTCCTCCTCTACCGACACGACTCCCCCGCCGTAGTCGATTACACTCCTCCCAACCTCTCGTGTACTCCTACCACCACCTCGAGTGGTACTATGGATGTACAACTCTCTCCCACTATGCATACCGTCATTCTCAGGTACAACTGGTATGAGAAGAGACAAGAACAAGGGACGAGGAGAGCACCAAAGAGGCACGATCAGATACATGATACGTACGACGGGGGGGAGGTTTCGACCTACATCCCACCCGGCGGGAAACCGCCTTCTACTCTACACACCTCGACTTTCCCTCCCTAACTCCCATCCATCGCTGCCTGCATTCGATACTTTTGCCCCTCACGCTCATCTGTGCATGATTCTTTCCTCCTTTTGTCATCGAGATAATACTGTAATATTACTCACTCCTCCATGGCCGCCACCTTTTCTCCAACATTACCGTTAGCCCCGGCCTCTGTAGCTTGCATGTAGCTGTCTAGGTCTTTATCGAGATCCTCCTTTGATACGGTTTGCCCTCCCCGACCCCAACCCCTTCCTCTTCCTCGCCCTCTGCCACCCGTTCCCCCACCAAATCCCCCCGCTCCTCTTCCGCCACGCCCCCACTGGCGGAACTGATCTTTAGGACCTAACCCAAAAGAGGCAGCTATGGCCGCCTGGTCCACAAGCCCATTGTATCTTGTCCCACGACCCCCGCCATATCCAGCCGAGAACTGTCCAGCGACTCCCCGTCCTGCTCCTCTACCAGGTCCTAAACCACGCCCTCCCCCGAATCCACCTCCACCTGCACTACCTCCCAAGCCCCACCCACCTGCTCCACCTCCACCTCCACCTCCACTAACTCCCATTCCCCGCCCACCTGCTCCTCTCCCTAATCTCCCAAAAACCCCACCTGTGGTAGTAGCATTCCCGTTGGCAATTGGCTGCTGTTGCGGAAACGTGCCGCCTCGTCTCATGGCGGTTATCGCCGCATTGCGCGCCTCGACGACTCTCTGTGAGGATTCCTGCCGCCTGAGGTTTTGATTGATCTGCTGATACTGCTGTTGTTGTTGCTGTTGTTGCTGTGCTCCCCTCGCCTCCGACACCCGCCTTTGCGCCAGCTGTGCAAATCGTGCGTCTAGAGTGATTGGCGCCCGATTCGTTGTCATCCCTGCTGGAGTATTCATCCCTCCGTTGACCATAGTTACACGGCGACTGACGAACTCCGCTCCCGCCCCCCCGCCAACGACCGCATTTCCACCGCCGAGAAAACCCCCGCCCGCTCCTCGTCCCCACCCGCCGCCGCCTCGACCGGCAGAACCCCTCCCATCGCCTCGACCGGCAGAACCCCGCCCGTACATTTCCTCCTCCTTCGCCGCCTCCTCGTGAGATCACTCGGCGATGATCCAAACTTTCACAAGGTGCTTTGCCCCGTTCTGTTTCTTCGCCTCCCGCTCGAGCGATTGGATTGTGAGATCGCGGGTGGGGTTCGTGATCAGATTGTGAGATCCTGGGGGTGTTGGCCAACACGCAAGCCGGCTATCGTATCTTGTCAAGACCTTTCAGCAGCTAATGATACGTATGAAGGTTGACGGTGTAGTAATTATTATGTAGTAATTACAAAACATGGATAGTCGGTTCGCCCGTTGATAATCACTGCATTACTCGTCATTACCTGTGGTCATGTCCGGAGATCGACACGTCGCAGATTGATAGCTGGATGGAATGCCCAACCTCCAATGATTGGCTTCGTCCTGGTTGCACGTCTTGCAACCTAGTCACGCCGTGAACCTAACTGCTTCCGTTCGCGACTTCAGGCAAGGCAAGGCAACGCCAGGCAAAGCAAGATCCACACTGGCTACCTAGGCCGAATACGGTAGATCGATGGCCTTACTTAGCCGCATTGCAAGGAAGTTGCCGGCAAACAAGCCAACGTGGTTGGCGAAGATCTGACTATATAAGGACGCTAACGACCGTCCACGTGCGAAGTTTCACCGGCCATACGGAGCATCGGTTACCCCACGTGGCTGGAGTTCAGGCAAAGCCCTAGCCCCGGTCCGTGGGCAGCCAGGGCCCAGACTGCTTACCCTCGACGACAACGAACACGAAAACGCAAGGCTCCTCTACTCTAACAGCAAATGTGCACAATGAGAACGAATCTTCCGCTGGAACATTGAAAGGTTCACCGCCATACTTACCGTGTTTTATGCATGTGGTGAGTAGTGGAGCGAGGCCCACAGCTGGGCCCACGTGGCTGATCTGTTCCTGCGTGCATGAACAGATCATGGGTCCGAATCCTGTGCACATAACGATACAACAACAAGGTCCGGGGCTACCCCGTTTAAACCACCACTACGGGCCCGCCGCACTACTCGTCAAACCCAGAGTTCTCACCTCCTGAAACAGGTGCTGAAAACTTACCAAAGTGAGCAGTCACCGCACCACCTCACCACAGTCCTCTTCGCATCAAGTAGCCTCCAGCTGCATAGCATCGTGTTCGCATTGACCGAACCCTACGCGAACGAGTGCCAAAACCCTCCCAACACGAACATGAAGTTAATCTTCTTTTTTAAATCTCAGAAAAATCTGAAAAAAATATATGCTATGTAAAATAACAATACAAACAACTTTTGCCTGGGAGGCATGTTACTCGAGTTAAAAATCAACCTTGTAGAAAAGAAACTCGCCACCTACTCCGATAATTTTGGGGGTGAGTCGCTGTTGAAAAATTTCATCAATGACTTTTATCGCATTTTCGGCCTCTGAAAGCCGTGGTGAGGGGGTGGTCAATGTATGGCCGAGTACTAGTAGTTTAAATCATCACTACGCACCTCAGGCAAAACGAATATATGCAAATATATTCGCCCCGGCTTCCAAGGTTGGGGCAACCAGACCAAGATGGTTGACGCCACCAGCCAAAAAAAAATGAAATCGTTGGTTGGTCTTCTTTTGGCGCGAAGCATGGTTCTACGCAGATTTTTGTCATAATTTGTAGAAAATTGGGTTGGTGAGCGCTCACCAACTCCCACTGACTTCTTTGCATGTAACAACTTTTTTTGTATGACTTTTAGGCAATCATTGAGTTTGGCGAGGTTGGGACTGGTCGACCCGTATATTGTTTAGTGTTCACTTTGCTTAGCATAACGTTCATATGCACATAAACAACATCAATTATAACCTCCTACATACGCATGACAAATATTTTTTTTTTTTGATTTTTTTGACTAAGCTAAATTATTTTCTCGATTTCACCTTACACTTTCTATCTACCACTATTCCTACTCATAGTATTACGGGGACCTCCTATTGGCCAGTCGGAGTTCACAATCCTCAAACAGGGGACATGCAGAGGCTGCGCCTGACCTCCAGGTGGGCAATACTGGTCAAGGGCCATGAGAAAGCTGATAGCATCAGGGACCATGCCAAGGGACCAATCAATATAAAAAAAATAAAGATTATTATAGTAAAACTAATTTATAAATACAAGTTAAAATATTATTAAAAAATAGAATAATAGTATTTCTATTGTCTATCAATTTTCATATGATCTGTAAATATTTAATATTTATTCTTAAATATTGATGTTTGTATTTTTTTATGACTATTTTATATCTATCTATAGATTCTATTATTATAATTTATTGAATTAAGTCGTTTGACAGATACTTTGCGGGTTGTATAATTCTAGTAAAACTAATTTATAAATACAAGTTAGAATATTATAAAAGAATAGAATAATAATATTTATATTGTCTATCAATTTTCATATGATCTGTAAATATTTAATATCTATTCTTAAATATTGATGTTTGTATTTTTTTATGACTATTCTATACCTATCTATAGATTCTATTATTATAATTTATTGAATTAAGTCGTTTGGCAGATACTCTGCGGGTTGTATAAGAAGACCGCATCAAAGATCGAAAAATATGTTCTCCGTAACGACTGAAAGAGACCAATCCCTGCACCTCCCATCTCTACGTGGTGGGCACCAAGCATGCCCATGAAGGCCCATAAGGCCAATTGGGATTGAACGCAACACCTCCCGAACGCCACTTGGGAGCCTTACCAACTGAGCTACGTCGCTAAATGTTTGACAAGTTTTCTCATGGCCACATCTCACTCACTAAATGCGGATTATTTGGAGGCCTGTGTAGCACACCGAATGTGTTTGGAGCTTTCGCGACCTTCTGAACACATTCGGGTGTCGATCGAACGCCTTTCGAACGTGTTTGGTCAAACATTTTTTTTAATGATTAGCACGACCACTTCGGACACATTGTTTTTCTTCTTCTTCATTTTTAAAAAGTTGGTTACATTTATTACAAATAACATAATTTAGGTGACGCCGAAAACCTCACAATTTGACCCGGGTGAACATACTGGGGCCTTCACCCAACTTCGGCTAAAACTGAAAACCGGGTTTAGTGTCTCACGAGCAACCTTAACCTATCACCAATTCAAAACCTTTATTCAAACTCTATGATCAAACTCCATGTTCAAACAACCTGTAGCAAGACGGTAGCTCTGGACTATGAAGGCGACCAAAAACTGAAATTCGTCATTTGAAAATGTAATAGTATGAACATTAGCATAGGTCATGGTACCATGGTGTCATTTTGAGGTGACTCCCTCTGGGTCCTCGCAATCCATCTGACCTCCCAATGAATGAGAATTACGGACACCTCTTGAGGCCTGACCACCACCCTCTACTACATTCTGAACCTTAAAAAAAAAAAAAAAAAAAAGGTAATAGTTTTAGTACGGCTAAACCCCAATATATAAACCAAACAACATATTTAGACTAAGCCAAGTAATCTGAAATATTTTGGAGAAAGATTTACCGAATAAGAAAATCAAGTACTGTAAAAGGAAAACAATACAAAAACTGGTCCATACCATGAAGAATCAGTCGGGTTTCAATCTTATCAGGTGCAGGAACACAAATACATCCAATAAGAAATACGTCCAAAACCAACCAATTCACTAATACTACTCATTATTAGCGTTTCCACCACCACTAAGTATACTCACACTGTGTTTGTAGCGCCATTACTTGTGGTCCCCATAATATCCAATAAGCATTGGAAGCCTGAGTTACTGACGGGTTTTTCATCACGCACCCTTGAGTCTCTACATGGTTAACAATCATAATAGGTATAACTTAAACTTTATTTCAACCGTCCTACCCACCTCGATAATTTACCATACATACTAGGCCTCAACACATCCAAACACTCGAAGACCTTTCAACCAATGATTGTTCACTAAGATTGACAAAAAAAAATTGAACAAATGAAAAAAAAATAAAACAAAGTACCGAATCACTGATAATAAAAGTTCAGCATATTTCAAGAGCTCTCGTGGATATGTGAATAAATCCTATATATATGATGATCTTACAGACAAGTCTTAAATTTGAAGCACTGCAGGTGATGCAACTATCATAAAATTATGTTCATGTTCAACAAAATGAGGCAGCCTATTGAGGAGACAAAGTACAAACACAAAAAACTCAACATTATAACGAAAAACGTAAGACGGAGATCCCAATGTCATTTGCAGTTTAAAGCTTGAGGAGCTATCAGAAAAAGAACCAAATAAACAGAAGTCACGAGTCAACCAATATAAACCAACACACAAACAAGGATAACTAGAAACACAGACAAACCGTGAGAAAACCGATACAGTCCAACCCAAGTCGCTATTACTAGAGTTAGAAAAATAGGCACGACTCGAGTCTACACCATATACAACTCAAAGGTAGGATGTGAGTTAAAGTGAAAGTGACGAAGAAGAGTAAGTGTTGACTACATGTTTGTTAGACCAACGCAATGATTAAATTTAAATTTATATTGAAGACTATAATAAATAGGTCAGAAGAGCAAGCAACATGTAAGACCTGTCAGGTTAAGGACAAAGGAAATAAAAAAAAAAAAAGGTAAATTTAGGGAGGATCCATTTAACACAATAACAACGAAGCAATTCATCCTTACTAAGTGGAATTAAGCTATGAATAATTGTTATCGTCTCTGAGAAGTGAGGAATTCACAAAAAAAGAATGAAGTTATTTGAGGAATTTGACTAGGTGCAAGTCAAAATCACAAATATCATCGAATCAAAAAATCTACAACTATTATCCACCTAGTTTAACTCAATTACAAGATTAGGAAGATTTCCAAATGCAGATTCGGACACGTTATAGGCATGAATTGTTTTTAAAACATGACTAAAAAACGATAGATGCACAAGTCGTAGGAGCGAGAGGTTATAAAGGGTTTAAAGTGAGGATAAAGTATATAAATGGAATCACAATTATAAAAAAAAATAAAAATTTGAATGTGATGAAAAAAATTTTGATTGATCTCTAATAGGTCCATCATGTAAACAAGCTATAACCCGATTGATTTCACATGTAGGCATGACTATGATTGTGCTTCATGCCCTTGGCACCGCAGAAAGATGTTCCCACCGCCAATAGTGAAGCTCCCACTCTTCAATGTTGACGTTGTCACCTGCAGGGCTTCAGATCTTCACACTTATGGAAAAGGTAATTTAGTGTTTCACTCATGATGCTCTTAAAACTGTCATTTCGTCAAAATGGACATTTTGTATTTTTTGAACGAAATTAAAACTGAGTTTTTTCAAGTTTTTTTGTCGGAAACTCGTCTAAGTTTGCTGCTCTTGAAGGTCCGGCGTTTTTCAAATGTTGGACCCCCTGTATGTATCTTGACCTAGCTTTAGACCAGATACATCCAAGCGGGCACCCCTGGGTGTATCTGGTCTCAAACTTAGTCCTAATACATCCAGGGGGTCCGGCATTTTAAAAATGTCGGACCCTTAGGAGCAACAAAATTTATACGAGTTTTTGGCCAAGAAAGTCGAAAAAACTCAGTTTCAATTTCGTTTAAAAAATACAAAATGTCCATTTTGACAAAACGGTAGTTTTAATAACAGTCTCACTGCCACCAATTGCTCTCCCATTGCCTCCGGAGGTGCTGCAGCCAGATGCACTACTCGTCACGTACTGAGTTTTCTTTCTCCTTCATCGTGTCAAGTCTCCCTTAACTATTCGAGCTATAGACCACCATGTATTTAGGCCACCAAAGGAGTTAAATACAGAGTTGGAATCGTTTAGTATCTTAAGGCTTGTGAGGTGTAGGGGATTCAAAATCATCCTACGCCTTGCTATTCCACAAGACGAAGCAACCCCTTGTCGAAGTTGAGGATGATTGTCGAACCTCGGGGATGACGAAAATAGTATCGTTTAACCCTTCGAGTCGAACTTCATGTCAGCGATCGATAACAAGAACGTGGTAGTTTCTGACAACAGACTCACCCGTAGAAAAGGGCAATGTTGGGGTGGTGCCGCTCCCCAAAACTTTCTCGGACGCATATGTTTTGTGCGCTATTTCAACATAACTCTCGCGGCCAGTCATCACGGTTGACTGAGCTATTGCCAATCTTCATACAACAAGTGTCCAACTACTCAGTCAATTGAGCAGCTTTGTCTCACCTTTTCTATGTCACCACCTTTACTAGGATATCTATGAGAAAAATATATGGAAAATGATACCATACTCTCGAGAGATGAGAGATGTTTTGAGCAACTTGACACCAATCGTACACGCTTTAGCAATGTGGGATTAACTATGCATGGTCTTCTACTTTCAAGGAATTTTCAAGAAGCGACAAGGTTCTCAAGGAAGGAGTGAAGTCTTCTTCTGGGGGACTTCTTCAAGAAATTGGTGGAAACTTGAGAAAGTAGTAAAAATTTACATGATGGGCTGAGAGGAATGATAGCTACATAAAGCTCAACCCTGGCGATGAGAGAGATAATAGTGGAGATACATTATTTATAGCTAAGCAATTGTAGGTATCGGTTTCACTTCCCGTCGTATTAGGAAGAGAAGACTTTGTACGTGGTAGTGAAGAGCAACATGACTCCTGTACCATTTGTAGAAAGAGAAGTCATTGTTTGGGGAAATAAAGTAACAACCCCTTAATTATACGATGTAAAACAGGTTACGAGTATGGTCAACTGAGTGAACGTGTGCGCTGCCCTTTGCCATATTTTTTTCCGCAGTGAAGTTAAAAGTTCGAACACCTACGTAGTGAATGAAAAGCAAACACTAACCACTTGGTTAAACTCGATGGTGAAATATATTTTGTTACCCTTTGTTGTTGAATGACCGAGGAAGAGTAAAGAGAGTAGGGAGATGCCATGCACTTCACATTCTTTGGGATTTGAGTGCTTTATTTTCCCCCATTTCTCTGATGCGGTTGAGCATGCTTTCAAAAAACATATTCACTCTCACTGGATATACACACATCAGGATCATTTAAGCGGTGTCGAGCGCATCGGTCCCGAAGGGGGACCCTCTTGGCCTCATCACCCAGGATTTGATCGTGATGTAAATTGAGCTTTCGTAGCCGCACCGACCGACTGCGCCAGTCATACCTCTCACGCGCCCCTACCACAGGATAGGGTCTACGCGAGGTATAACTTACCTCCACTTGCGGGAGTTGTCACCTCCCTTCGGTGGGCGTATCCCTGTTGAGTTAGCAGTCCTCAATGCGAAAGTTAATCAGTTGCAATCACAGAGGTCGGTCAGCCGATGGCGTTTCTTATACACTCTAGCATAGGGGGTACGCGAGGTCCTACGCCTCTATCGAACCCGCACGCGAACCGACGCATTGGGGGGCTGAGGTCCCAAGTGCGACTTGTCCTCGGTCGACTAGGACACACATCACTCACGATTCGTTACACTACGCTAAAAATATAAAATTAAAAACACACTCAAACAAAACAAACATTCCTAGTCCCTTCAGTATCCAACCCATAACCTTTTGATACAAAAATCAGTAAGGCGTCCCACACGAGACTTGAAAAGTTAATCTTTCGGCTCTAGACAATAGCCCAAGCGGTTGAAAACTACATCCTCTTCTGCACTCTGCAGAGAGTGGGTGATATACAAGTTCCGGCCTGTGTTTGCAGTCATCTGTCAGGACCTTGGAGTCAAGCTCCATCGTCCAGGGTCTGGAGATAAATCAAGGGATTTGACTTTGACGGCTGCCACAAACTCCAACGTCCAATGATAATAATTATAAAAAACAAAGGGGTAAAAATGAATCGTCCTTCTTTCTCGCGGCATAATTTTCTTAACCCTTACGCACGGTCGCAATAGGCCGCGCAAACATTCAAGGTATATATATATATATATATATATATATATATATATATATGACGAGTCGGTGAAACTCCGACGAAACAGTTTGTCACAGCCCCTCGTTTGTTGTCCTTTTCTCCTTCTCTGCCTACGGTTTACCGGGCAGTTCTATTTGACGATATATATATATATATATATATATATATATATATATATATATATATATATATGCAGGGTCACGTACGGAGGTCCCCGGGCAGACCTCCGTACGTACGGGCGTTCGGTGTCCCGTACGGGGTCCGAACCCGACGGCGTTCGGCCCCCACCATTATTTTGGGGCCTAAAAATAATTATTTTTTTCTGAATTGTTTTTTGTGAGTTCTCTATGACGTGAGGTAAATGCCTGTAAATTTTCAAGTAATTTGGCTAAGCCAAACAAGGTGGTGTATAAGATTTCATGGTATCTTATCAAAAGATAGTTACTATAGAATTCTACATTTTGAATTATTTATTTTATTCATTTGTCATTTAACAAATCGTCAAAGATGGCGGTGTCATAACATGCTCGCCCACGTATTTTTTCATTTTTTACTTTTTGTTTTCACTTTAGTTCGGGGTCTAAATAATTTTATTATTTTTTGAAACTTTTTTAGTGGGTTTGTATTATGTGAAGTCAACATATGGAAATTTTTAGGGCATGTAGCTACGCCAAAAAAAAAAAAAAAATCGCCAAAGATGGCGGTGTCGAAAACATGCTAGTGCACTCACTAAATTTAATTATCTTTTTATTTTTATTTATTTTTATTATTAGTATTTATTTTCCATATATTATTTTTATTTCAAATTTGGTAAGGAATTCAGATGTAATGCTGAGGCAAATCTTGTTTAATTTATTTTTCTCCATAACATATTTTTTTTCAGATTTTTTTGATGACTTTTTTTTTTTTTTTTTTTTTTTCTTCGTTTTTGGGGTCCTCGTTCGGCCCGAACGAACGAACGCATCCCCAGGGGGTCCCATACGTTCGGGCGTTCGGGTTCTGGCATTTGGTCCATCCCAAACGCCGGTTACCCTGTATATATATATATATATATATATATAGATATATATCGTCAAATAGAACTGCCCGGTAAACCGTAGGCAGAGAGAGAGAAGAGGACAACAAACGAGGGGCTGTGACAAACTGTTTCGTCGGAGTTTATATATATATATATATAAGTCGGTGAAACTCCGACGAAACAGTTTGTCACAGCCCCTCGTTTGTTGTCCTCTTCTCTCTCTCTGCCTACGGTTTACCGGGCAGTTCTGTTTGTGACGATATATAAATATTATATATATATCGTATATATATGTATATATATGTATATATGTATGTACAGGGTTGCTGGCGTTCGGGATGGGCCGAACGCCCGAACCCGAACGCCCGAATGTACGGGACCCCTTCGGAAGGCGTTCGGCCGTTTGGGCCGAACTTGGACAAAAAAAAAAAAACAACAACAACAACAAAGTTTTCAAAAAATTCTGAAAAACAAAACTGTTATGGAGAAAAATAAACTAAACAATATTTGTCTGGGTACTACATCCAAATTCTTTACCAAATTTGAATTAAAAATCAAATACAGAAAATAAACACTATGATAAAATTTCATTAAAAAAATAAAAATAAAAAAATAAAATAAAACGAGTGAGTGTACCAGCACCTTTTCGACACCGCCATCTTTGCCGATTTTTAATTATTTTTTGACATTGACAAATGCCCTGAAAATTTACAGATATGCAGTTTACATAATCAATAAATCATTAAAATATTTTCAAAAAATAATATTTTTTTTTAGGCCCCGAAATAAAGTGAAAACAAAAAGTTAAAAGTGAAAAAAAACAAAATAAGTAGTGGGCGAGCACGTTTTGACACCCCCATCTTTGACGATTTTTAATGTTTTTGTGGCTCAGCAGAATGGCTTCAAAATTTATAGGCGTGTAAGCTACATCATAGAGAACGCACAAAAAACATTCAGAAAAAAAACTTATTTTCAGGTTCCGAAAAGGTTTTTGGCGGGGGCCGAACCTGGAGGTGTTCGACTCCCGAACGGAACCCTGAACGCCCGAACGTTCGGGGGCTAGCCCGGGACCCCCTGAACGTTCGGTCAGGTAACCCTGTGTATATATATATATATATATATATATATATATATATATATATATATATATATATATATATATATATATATATATATATATATAAAGTTATAAATACGAAACGATCACTTCTCACAATCACAGTGGGACTCCCTTCAACCATATATATGAGATCGCAGACAGACAAATCTAGAGTCCAAACCACAAACATACATGCAATCACATCAAAGATTCAACCAATGTTCACGCACTATACATGGTCAATTCCAACCACTCTCTGCACTCACAACTCTTTGCTTTAGCCATACAAGTCTCACCCTTTGTGCAACCGTCCTAAAATAAAACACCCATTATCTTTGTTAAATGACCATTCAATAAAGTCAGGATGAAAACCCAACGAAATGATTCAAACCACACGGGCTAAAACCTTTAGGTTGAGTTAGTAAGATTTAATTGAAGCTAAATCATAAACTGGCGAATCGACAACCGACGTGTTATCAGTGATAACAGAAGATGATCCTCGTGGGATCAAGCTAAATCTAGTCAAAATCCTTAATTGAAACGATCAAGAGGACATGTACCACAAGACAGGTAAATTCCCGGACTAAATTTAGAAGTGTATGGTGAATAAATCCTCATGACACATTCTCACTCAAGACTCTCTTGATAACTAAGCCTAAGTCTATTTCTAAACCAGTACCCAAGAAAAGGTAGATTTATGAAAAAATATCCTTTATGAAGAGTGGATCATCTGAATCACCACATATCAAAATATAATCTAACTCCTTTAAACTAAGAAAATTTTGGTGACAATTTCCATAAGAAAAGTACCTTTTCAGAATGTATACTAGCTCAAATACAAAAACTTAAACAGTCTTTAAGTCTAGAAAGTCATATTTTGTCTAACTCCCTTAATTAGTAAAAAATTGTACACCATATTCATTAGAAAAGTAAATTTTCTAGATTTATTATAAGTCAGATAAAAATTTGGAATAAAACATAAGTTCTTGCCAAGATAAAATTTAACTAACTACTTAAATTTGTAGAAATTTCGGCAACGTTTCCCGTAGAGAAAATAGTTTTTTAAAATTTATACAAAGCCAAGTATAACAAATGATCCCAGAAAATGCGAAAATTGACCTAAGTAAAAAAACGTCAGCTCAGAAAATGCAGAAATTGAACTAACCCCTATAGCTCTGGCACGTAGTGAATACCTAAAGCAATTATCTGTCAACATGAAACTCAAACTAAGTAAAACTCTCACTCAGCCACATCCAAGTCTAAACCATAATGGTAAGTATTCTCACCAACCTCAAGGTTGAACCTTGTCAATAATAGTTCATAGTCTTTTAATGATTTGTCCCTTATACCCAACTAACATAGGGTGTAAAGCTAGATCATCCAACTTAGGAACAATTGTCATAACTTTTCTCTTCTTTAGGCATGTGATTAGGTCGCCCAACTTAGTACAATGTCTAGTCGCCCTGAACTGGTTAAGAAAATAGCCAAGTTATATTTATCTGTCTACACTTATTTTTTTAAGGTAACATATGACTTAACCGTTCAACTTAGAAACAAGATTCGACTTATCCCTTCTTACCACCAGTTAACTCTTACTCAATACTCTCTTTAATTTGTGATAAGCTATAGTCAGACCATCCAACTTAGGAACAATTTTGTGACTAGCCTGTTCATAAGAAAAATAGTATTAAGGTATAAACAAAATTTTATCCCATTGGTTTCAACATGTGTGTGGCTCCAGACCAGACCATCCAACTTAGGAACAATTGTTTGGGGACTAGCAATTTCGCCTCATGTTCTTCCCCTATTTCCATCTTGGATGCCCAACTCTACGCTACATTACTTCTAAGGTTGTCACTATAGGACTCTACTGCTGATCAGGAGGCATTTAAGGAGATCCCCCAAACTCCTCAGGAATTATTTAACGTCACAAATAGGACGACGTGATCAGCAAAGCCCTCTCAAGACTTGGACAGCCGGATGTGCAGCCTATAGCTCGGAGTTCAGGCCTACCACGCCACACTGAGCTACCTGCCGGTCTGTACCGGTCCTTGGGGGTCTTGTCCCCAGGTCGTCAGTCGTCAGACGTAGCTTTAGCCTTACTAAGTCCTGTGCAGGTTTGGTCACCACAACTCTATGACATACACAAAAACTATCACCTGGACAAAAGTGACTCAATCCAAAAAGAAGAGACAGACAGACGCTTAAGCAAGTACCAAGGTTGTCTGCACATCCATAGGGCAAGGGAATGGGCCAAGGCTTAGAGAGATTATATTGCGCTTCAGCTTGGTCAACGGTCTTGGTCAACAGTCTCGGTCAACGTTGGTCAATGCCTTTGGTCAACATTTACGGTCAACGCCGGTCAATGCCTTCGGTCAAGCAAGAAAGAAGTTCGAGTCATCCAATCTTATGGAACATTACTCAAACTACCTCTCTCGGAAGCAAATGAAATATCAGGAATCCCAAAATAAAACAAGGCAACCAAACCATCCTATCTTATGGAACAATTGCTTGGTCTCTGAAAAGACAAATAAAAACAGCCCACGCAAGTCAGAGCAACCAGACCATCCAGCTTAGGAACAATTGTCTGGTCCTCCAGACAGTCAAATCAACATAGAACTGAGTCGTCCAACTTATAGTACAATGCCCAACCTTTGGTTGAATCGGTCAATCACAAGCATAACCACCTTCCTCCCACCTTCCCCCGATGAAAAACCATTTTACAATCTACCTTCAGGCAAACAATAAAAGTGAAATTGAAATTGCGCATGCATTCCCTTACTTAACTCTGATTTGTGTCCAGAAAGTCAAACATAAGTTCAATATGCGATGCATGCAATATACTAAGTCAAATTGTAGCAAGATGTACAGGTAAGGGTATCAACTGGGTTTATAGAAGGAAGCGATGGTTACCACTCAGTTCCCTGTCTCCAGAACCTCGCCTAGATTCCGACAGAGCTCCCACAATCAATGGGCAAACTCCCCACAAAGTCTTGATGCGGTCCTACGGGTTGCTATCCCGCCTGCCGTCTTCTTCTCATAACCAATAGACCAGACCAAGGGGGGTGCACTCAGACTTGCGCGAGAGAGCCTTGTAATCTTCAATTGCCTGAGGGCCCTGCAAGAATGCACAACAACTTGGTTAATCTGAAGTCCAACTGTCTACTGTCGACTTTCTGGTGATCCCTCTAATCGCAGCAATACCCCGTCCTTGTCAATTAACTCGAACCTACTACAACTCCAACCTTGCCAGCTAGGTACTCTCTTTGCTTCTTCCTTGCTGTAGCCTGTGGCTAGTCCGCTTGGAGGGACAAGTGGCACACCAGTCAACACCTAACCCCTCAGCCTCGTGGCCGACCTCACTTTGCTGCTACGAACAGTTAGGCGGTGCTTTACCCAACATGTAAGTTTTCGAGCCTTTCCCCTTCCCACTGCGTCCGTCCTCCCGTAGCTTGCTGCAAAGGATCCTTCTCCCTAAGCCTGGACGGTTTTCACGATGCGCATGTCCTAGCAAAACAACCTTGTTTAACTAGGTAGCCCCCCCCCCCCCCTTCTTTCGTGTGTGCTACCTTGGACTCGTGGTGACCAGAATGAGCACACCATACAACATCATTGTGGCTCTGAGTCAATACAAAAAAGATACAAATTACTCAAATCATGCACGTTGATTTTGAACAAAATATAGGCAACCGAAGGTTCAGCCACGCTGTCGCCAGTCTTATACTGCCTCTCAAATCCACCAGCCCATAGGTAAGTCTTCTCTCCCCACCGCTATCCTTATGTTACTCCAATCGTATTTGGGTGAGCAAAATCGGAATGAATCTTCCACTAGAACGTGGAAAGATTCACGCAGGTGTCGGACAAAATCACCAATGTGGAGTAAGCTCGCCCGATGCTCTCTCGTTCTCTCCTTGTTTTGCAGCTTGCTTCGGCATACTCGTGCGCCCAGCCTTCTAGCTAACTCCCTCTATTTCCTAGCACATCGCTCCACCCGCCAATCTGACGCTCCCGCTTGTCTCTCCTGGGGCGAGATCTCGGGAATGGTCTTTGCGTCACCCGATCCCAGTAAGGAATGAGTGTCCATGGCTTTGCCCGGATGGGCACTTGGTTCGAATCCCATTCAAGTTCTCGTAGGCTCCCCTCCGTCGTGGCAGAGAAACTTCGAGTGTGGAGAGGGCAGTCACCCAGACAAGGTCATGAGTGTCAGGGAAATCACAACTGCTATCATTGACGAAAGGCACATGCAAAGAAATCAAAAGAAAAAAAAAAGGATGTATCCTCTACTCGAACACGGGAAGGTACATCGTCATATTCCAAGATTTACTGTTTTCTTCCCTTCGCACAGCCTGCTCCGCTCGTTCCAAACAGGCTGCTGCCCAGATCTCAAATAGGGTGCGGCCAATCAACTGGAAATGGCTCGAGATCCCTGTTCAGAATTTTTCCCTACCCGTTTTTCTGAAGAAATGAGCAAGTTAGACAATTTTTCCTCCCACCATAGTTGTGATCCCGCTTCCTTCGCGCACACTTTTCTTTACTAACCTATTCATACACTAATTTTCGTCCTATTCTAACCACGGATTCGGGCTCGCCAACCCTTAAACCCCCCACGCGGTTTTTTTTTTTTCTCAAATCCAACAAAAAATCAGCGAGATACGCTCGTTTTCCCCCTTCTCTTCTCCTCCTTTCCGCCATATCTTGACACAATACCTTTTATTCCTAACTCCAACTCTACTAACTTAAGACCAAAACTAACCGCAAATTCACGGTTGCCCTAACTTAAAATCCCTATCTACTGTTTCCCCTGCCGATTTTCATCAACTAACGGGCGAGATCGATCGTTTTCCATGTTTTCTTCCTCTTTCTCATCGATACCTTCGGGCTTCTCTTTCCTTCCGTACCTCTGTTTCTACTTACTCTATATCCATTCTGACTTGGCCAACGGGTTCGCCGTAGCCCAGAACCTCAGACTAACATCTTTACCCGCCCGTTTTCATCAAGGAACGACTGGGCTATACGAGTTGCACTTCCACCATAACTGTTTTTCCCCTTATACAACCTTCGAATGCATTTGGTGCGAAATCTCGCCAGATTCACTCCCTCTTTTCTCACTTCGTGTTCCCACCTCTATGCTGTTATAGTGTTTGATAGCGGCCGTCTCCACAACCTTCACGTTGTTCACTCGCTGTCGAGCGCATCGGCCCCCGCCTTTTCTCGAGAAGAGGCAGCAGCCCTCCCGGCCATATCACGGAGGAGTTTAAACAAAACCAAAATCAAGAGACAACTCGGGGACAACGCATAATTAACACCGCGAACCGCCGAGACGGGCGAGGTCGCGTCGTCCCTTCGCCGCTCTAGCCGGGTGCGCCTGCTGTACCTCCCACGGTCCCCCATGACAGGATAGGTTCCCGCGGGGCACAACTTGCTTCCCTAAGGGGCTGTCACCACCCTTAGAGGCGTATCCCTACCGAGCTACTGACCCACGTGCGAAAGCTTTTACATGCAGTTGCAGAGGTAGGTCGACCGAGGGCGTTTACTTGCTCGCTGTAGTATAGGTACGGGCGATCAAAACACCTATTGCACCCGGACGTTGTTCGTCCCTTAGGGCGATGATCTCCTAAGAACGAAGCGCATGCCGATCGACTAGGACGGTCTCAACCAAGCGTGAAACCCACAACTCAGTCCTAGTCCCTATAGATACTAGTCAAAATAAAGTTATAAAAATTACACATAGTTACATAGAAAAGAGTCGATCGAAGTTGACAGAAATGTATATCCAGTCTTTAAAAAAATCCGAATCATCATATGGTACATCCAATGAATACAAGATCAAAATAAAATCCGACCACCTAGAGTCGCAATCGATAAAACAAAACATCATATTGAGCTGCCACCTGGAAGTTGGCTTCGACAATAACCTTAATGCAGTCGACAAGGTAGTCGAATAACCTTAGTTTTGACTTGATGAGATGCGTCGCCAAAGTTATTCATTCCACCTACCACTGACCTAAGATTAGGCACGCACATCTGATTTCACAGATACTTAGTTTTCTTGGATGACACACTGCTTTGTGAATGATTCTTGATTAGATGCATTACTTGAGGTGTTGCATATCTCTCCCTCTAGGAAGTGGTTTGGGGTACTCCTCCTCCTCGCTCGAGCACAAGACTCAGATCTCAGAAGTCGGGCCGTCTCCACCGAATCGGCAAAATACCCCCCCCGTAGAACGGTCCACTCTGGGTCGATAACAGGGCCGACTCCTAAAGCAACGAACCCCCGTCCCAGATGCTTCTTTGAAAAAGAGAACATGTTCATCGCAATCATCATTTATTCTTACGCTCAAAGTAATTTAGACGAAAAAGAGTCAGAGGTGATAGAGAATGAGAATCATTCGGAAATGTATACGTAAATAAGGTCATTCGGGATAGAAACGGTAAATCGTCGGGAAAGAGACCAAGTCTGTGTGACCTTATCTTCTTTTTTTCAATCAAATTAATTTTACGGTGTATACTGAACTAACATTTTTTTAAAACAAATGCAACTTTCTTGACATGCAGGTAGGTGGGAAGTAAAAAAAATAATTTTTTTCATCTTCTCGAGTAGACACCATCACACTTGTCCTTTATAGCATCATTTTACCTACCCGCACAACATGCAAAGACAACAAGTTCAAGAAAAAACAGTGCAATCCCATGCTCAAGTCAGACCTTTCCATTCACAGGCATGATACGCACAACTTTCCTCTACTTTTTCAACGAACATTCAATGAACAGGGTCAAGCAAAGTGTGGGTTCACACAGGCGTGAAGGGAAATCTGAGTCAATCAACTGACCTTGAGTGAAGTGATGTCAAACGCCTGACTTACTCAAGAAAACCAAGTAAAAATATATTCGTTGACGACGAAGACCGCAGTCCCAAAGCAAGTCTCAGGCCAACCGCTTATCCCAATTTGTTTCCGACTCGCAAATTTCATACGTGGTAGCCCCAATTGTGAAAACAACGCGCTGCACACGTCCCTAAAAAAATGCACGGGTTCCAAGTCAGTCCCAACTGGTTTCAGGTAGTCCCAGACGGTTCCGCACTATTCCTTCAAGCACCTGATGACGATGTCCGCCAACACCACTTCTACCAAGCCTCACACAAAAAATAAAGTTCGCGAGTGTCGATTCCGCCAACACCGCCCGTCGTACTCACATGCCTCGCTGATCCCAAAAGATCCCACCAAGGCAATGTCAATGGCCTCCTTACCACCGGCGTGCATATATAGAAAAAAACATGTGCCGCTCTGCCTTGACAAGCCTGGTCTAACTGATAGACTATCGACGATACCTTTAGTGTCGCCTGCCTTAGCGCCGCAATAATCACACTGTAATTTCCTCCTTCACTAACGTTGACGGCAAGCCCCTCATCGCGCCAAAATCTCTAGCATTCTCCCTCCACTTAGTGCCTATCTGACGAACCACAATTTCGGCAGCGTAACGCCACAAAAGTGGTTGCCATTGACACCGAAAATTTTTGGCAGCATTTCCCCTCAGAAGGGGGAAAATATTGTGCCGCAAGTCCGTCCTCCTGGTACCATCGCCAATAAGCGTCGCCGTCCGCCGCACGTTGTCGAAACATTTCGGCAGCACCTTTCAATGAAGGTGGAAAAATGGTTTGCCGCAGATCCGTTCCGCCGGTACCGCCGCCAATAGCCTTGCCGTTTGCCGCTTGCCGTCGAAAAAGTTCGACAACATTTTTCCACTAAAGTGGGAAAGTTGTCTGCCAAAGATCCGCCCGTCGGTACCACCGCCAATAAGCATTGCCGTCCGCCGCTCGTCGTTGAAAAATTTCGGCAACATTTCCCTACTAAAGTGGGAAAATGGTCTGCCGTAGATTCGTTCCGCCGGTACTGCCGTCGATAGCCTTGCCGTCCGCCGCTTGCCGTCGAAAAATTTCGGTAGCATTTCCCCACTAAAGTGGGAAAATAGTCTGCCAAAGTTTCGCCCACCGGTACTTGCCGTAGTCCAGTCTACCGGTACCTTCACTAACGTAGCTCTGACGTTCGTAGCTGCCGCACAAAAAACTCCGTCAAATTAATAAAGTGTGGACCCTGGACAAAATCCAGATCCAAAATATACTGTCGCCTTGGTCCCGCAGAGTCCCTAGGACCGCTCCACCGAACCTGCACCAGCCAGAGGGAAGTGGAGCAGAGTGCTCTCTACCCCGGCTATGGCTGCCCTTCTCCTCTCGCGCTCCACTGCAGACCTCCAGCCTCCTCCCACGTTGCCTCTGGCAGCTCTTCCGGCAGCCCAGCAACACTCAAGTGTGCTTGCTACACACTGGCAGCACGAATGCTTTGTGTGGCAGCTAGGGACAACTGCCTGTTTTATAGTGGCCGAGGAGGGTCGGACGACACTCCAGCCCCCAGGGAAAATCGCGGGCTCACAACGAGCCCTTGATCTGGCCAAGATCCAGGGCTAAACTGTCGCCGCACCACAATCACAACCTTAGTGAGGGCAATTTCTTTAACTGCCCTTATTTTCTTTTTTTTTCTTTCCCCCAACTATCTCGGATTTTCACGAGGTAGCTGGACTTTTGAAGGGTTATTGCTTATTCTACTTGTAGCCAATTAGGTTTGCCATTTCCCAAAATGTTTTTCTTTTATTTTTTTGGTAAGGGGTTGGAGAGATACAACCCCTTTCAGTTTGATGTATCTGGACCTGTTTCCCAGGGCAGATACATCGGGGAAAAGGTTGTACTTTTCCTTTATGACCCCTGAAATTTCAGGCTCCCTTTAAAAATGAGAGTCTGACAATTACCTCTGGCAGCTTCTACCAGAGGTAACACCTCGTGAGGACAAGTGTCCTTACTAGAATGAAGAAAAATAAACAAAAGAAAAACAAAATAAAACTAAATCTAACTACACTTCACCTGACCCTTACCTTAGCCAGGTGAATGTTGTTGCATGCAACAACCTCACCTCATTTTCCTCTGCCCCTCCCCGGAAAACAGGGAGGGCAGTTGGCAGGTTGGGAGGAGTAGACCCTCCTCCTCCCAACTTTCTACTCTTTCTCTCTCTCCCTCTATCTCTCTAACTCCAACGGGTGGATCGTGGGCCGTGAGATCCGAGATCTCGTGGCCACAATTATTCGTGCCATGTGAGGTGGGAGCTTGTCATGCTCCCACAACCAAATTGGTTGTTGTTCCTACCACAAGGCAACCACTCCCTCGTTTTACTTTTATTTTATTATTATTATTATTATTATTATTATTATTATTATTATTTATTTTTCCTTTTTTTTAGGTCGCAGCCTCTAAGTTGGTGCCAGTTGCTCCACCAACGGCGCTTATATCTTTCCCTAAACGAGAAGGAACGAAAAACAGAAAAAAAATAAAAATAAAAAATAAAAAACAAAAACCCAATTTACCTAAAGAGAACGGTTGCCCGTTATACAGACCTGAGTTCGATCCTTCAAGGGATCGGCGATTTTTGTCTGGACCACTTCTCGACTTATGCGTGTCATCCTTGCATAGGGGCTATTGTAGTAACTGCGCGGCCATTTCTGGTCGTGAGATCTGGCTATCTCGCAACCGAAATCTGCTGCGCCTTATGCCCACCCTGATGGGCAGCTTCAGAAGGAGCTAACCCAGTAGGGCATTGTCGGGTTCGATCCCGTATCCGCAGGGTGAGATCCTGGCATGTTATTCTACTGGGCTAGCTCCTATTTCATACCAAATAGGAGCAACCTTTTGATATGAAGGGCTATGCCCAGTGGGAATAGTCGACGCACATCCATTACACAACCAGCAAGCCTTTGCCTGCCTCTGCCGATTGCTTGAGGCAAACGTGTGCCCATCCCTACATGCCCCCCTGACGTACCGCTGTAGGTTCTAATCCTAGCGGGCAAACCTTATAAAAATATTAGGTATGAATCTCGACTTCTGCGCCGTGGCATAACGCCGTCACCCTATTTAGGCCCCGTCAAACCCTGAATCGCGCGGCTGATATGTTTTAGGTAAGATAGGTCTAACTCAAACGTTCCCACGACTGTGCGCTTCCGCGACCCTATCAGGAACCGCTTTTGACCAGTCACACTACTGATTATTGCCATTATATCCGAAAAAAAGTTTTAGTTTTCTCAGTCATAGGTTAGTTTGAATAAACTTTTGGCAGACGTCGATCTCGTAAAGTCCCTCAATTTAACAAAAAAGACGGGCAGCGTCTGACATTGAAAAACCTGGGCAGATACCCTTGTAAGGGTGTTTGCTCCGACACCGCTGTTGCCAACCTCCTCCAGCTTTCGAGGAAAACCTCGGAAGAAAACCAACTACTAGTCGGGTTCAAAAAGTATTTTGCCCCTATACCCAGTTTATCACTGCCCAGCAGGCTGTCGCCGTAGCCTCCACCGCTCTGCTTTGTTCAGGTGGAGCCCACCGCCACCTTGGGCTCCCAATGGCCAAGCTCCCACTTAAACAGCTGGCCGCGGAACCGAGGGCGCAACCTACTGTAAGGCCTAAGCGTGGGCCTTGGTGGACTGGGCCCGGTATAACCCTCGGTGGTAGTAGCAAATATTCAAATGAAAAGTTTGAAGACCGAAGTGGAGGAGGGTCCCGCATATAAGCAGCTGCTGCAACGGCCTCCCCACAGTGCCCCGGACCGCTCTGCCTTGACATTGCTCACCTTTCTGGAGTCCCAACGGGTATGCACACACTCAATCCTCTCGTTGCCGATTCGTGGGTGACGGACGGTGCACCCGCAAAAGGTCCTTGCCAATCTGGTTTCCTCTACCTCGTGGGCTAAATCACCCACCGACTCGTAGGCACGTAGAACTCCTCGGTTCGTGTTTCAAGACAGACAAGGTCAAGGAATTTCGTCGGCATCCCGAACGCGCAGGAACCCTTATGTCAAACATAGGAAGCGTGTGCTCAAGGTCCTCGGATGCCGTGACGACTGCTAAATCTGACGTCACGTCCGAGTCAAGGAACACCAGAGCATAAAAATAATATTAATACGATGACAAATAATAAAATATTTAGAAAATTTAATCGTCAGAAAATGACAGACGTGGATGAGGAACTCCTAGTACCGCTCCGATTCCGCTGATGGCAAAACCAAAGGGGGGATAGCCCGTCGGACCCTCAACCCCTCGACCTTTCCACGCCATTCCAATATTCCTACACTATCGCTCTTGGCCTCGATCCCTGAATCTCTCAGGTGGAAGTCTGATACCGTAACCAATCGTGGTAGACCCAAGACTTAGTCTAGCATTGGCGGACATTTATATAGATGGTTACCACACGACACACGGGTCTATTTTGAATGTTCCACAGCCAAACCTCGGCCTATCAACTAATCCACAACCGCTTAGCCCCGCGCCTTCCGCACGTTGTCTTCCCGTTTTTACCCTTCCGTCCACCCTGCTTATTGCACAAAGCCTTGCCGCCATCGACGTCGCCCTCCGTACGTACGCACATGTCACGGTCAAGCGTACCAATCAAAGAAAAATATTATTTACTCCTTAGTTTAATTAGAAAATAAAAAAACTTTGTCGGCAACCACGCCGACCGCATAATCATCAACAAGAAGAGGGATCACGCGCGCCTTAAGTCTGCATGCATACACACTCTCTACTCTAGCCAACCTTACGTCAGCGTAAACATGAGACATCACCGCGACTTGCGTGATGTACTCAGACTCTAAACCAAACTTATTTTCTGTCATTTGCAAAAACCAGGGCGGATACCCCTGTAAGGGTATTCGCACCGACATCTTACCGAACCATCTTAAGTGACGTCCCCGTCGCTTCGAAGAAATAAAAAAACTATCGGTTCATCCATAGCCCAAAATGCCGACGAGAAAGGAACCAATCCGATTAGCTGACAGATTCCGGTTCGAGGAATCCTTAATCCATGCCAAACACAACTATATGCTGCCAGGATTTCAACCTGGGTTTCCATTGTCTTGACACTAGAACGCTGGTGTACTAGGCATACGTACTACACCACAAGTTTCAACGACCCTTTCAACAGTCCTCTCCCCTTTATCCTAGACAATGTCGGTTCCTCGTTTGGTGTCTCATCTAGTCTCTGGCCCGCAAACAGGGTCATAACTAGGGACATGAACCCTCACGGGGACCTTTGAAGGCACTATTGTCTCCCTCCCAAAGTCCTCACAACAATATATATATATATATATATATATATATATATATATATATATATATATATATATATATATAACACGTATGCTAGACTCTTCCTGCAGTCTAGTACAGGAAGGTCAAGTCTCCATCTTGGCACATGATAGTCTGGTTGATCGAGCCTGATCTACGGCCCAACGCATTGTTATTTTAACGGTAGTGCCCTTGCTGGTTACACAACGATAAACCTTCTCCTGATAAGCGTTCAATCGGGATTAGCCGAAGACTCAATGGACTCGACTCTTATCCCTCCGACATCCCGCGGCGGTAAAAACCCTCTGAGGAGGCCACACCTCCTAAGCCTTTACCCCTTTGGTGAGACGTGGATCCACTGCCACGTTACGCCGATCAGCATCCAACACTAGGGGCTGCGCCTTAGTGATGCTACACTTTACCATGAGTTGGGTATTCCTGCATATGCCTTAAGATTAACAACAAGTGACTGAACGGTGTGTTGCAACAAACACATGCCTATTGTGGGACTACGCAAAGGTCTGTCACATTCAAAAGACATTTACCAGTTCTTTGTGGGACAACACAGAGAGCACGACATCCTTTTCACATTCACAAAACAAAATCACCGCCAGATTCACAAGGTCGTGACCTACCACTTGATCGAAGCAAGTAAGCCACACATCTTAATGACATCTTCTAAATGAACCACTTTTGCGACATCCCAAAAAATTTCACCAACACTCCAACGAACAGTTTCCTGGTCCTTCTTGTCAGACTTTATCATTCAAAATCAGTATTTCATGCCATTAAATTTTTTAACCACCTTTCATTTGAAGGACTCTCACCCATTAGGTCTTCCAGTCATCCCTCTCTCTCAAGGATGAACCTCCACATGACCATTTAAAACATCTTCTACTTGAAGATGAATCTCCAAATGAACGAATAACCACCTTCCCATTTGAAGGTGCCTCCATCATAAAACCACTCACCAATGAGAGACTAACTTGTGAGTCCTCGTCACAACCCAACAATAAACATTTAGCATGGTAAAGCGTCTGAGTCTCAAAGACTCATAAATCTCTTAGGATATTCTTTCACAAAAATGTACTGCACTTTTCCTTCTTATACTCGGCTCCATCATCCACCCGTAGGCAGACCGCACAAGTATACCGAAGAGTAGGCAGTTCACACACATTCAAATTACAAGATACAAAATGCATAAGATGCATCTTGTACATCTCTCACACAAAGTCATTGTACATCATGATAAAAACCACACATGTGAGAGTGATTGTGATCGTCATACACAAAAATATAGTCTCAAGAATCTTAAACCATCATTCTTGCCAACATTGTAAAATATGGGGGACTAGTAGCACACACGAATGAGGGCTACCAGTAGGACCGTGTGGAGAACCAACTTAGTAACAAAAATGGAAAATGTGTCGAATCGGTGCGACAATTATTTCATTACCTAAACGTTTTTTCCCATTTTTTTGATATTTTTCATGAAAAGATGACGATCTAATTTATTGGGACACCAATTTTCAGAATTGTTTTCGAATTGGTCTGATCACGAAAAATCCTGAAAGGTAGGGTACTTTTCAGTTTGTCGAAAGTTGGCGGAGTGGCAAAAATGAAAAGTGCATCGATTCGATAATTTCACTATCTAAACATTTTTTTTTTTTTCAATATTTTTCCTGGAAAGATCACAAACTAATCTACCAGATCCCAAAATTTCAGATTTTTTGTGGATTATTCAGGGCACAAAAAATCGTCAAAGTCGGTGCTTGGAAAGTGGGCGACTGGACCCGCTGGTTGCCTGTTGGTCGGCACCCCCCTCCAAATGCGGCCCTAACTCACCAAAATGCTCATTTTCGACCAGCGGGGGGATTGGTGGTTTAAACTCAATGCACACTCAGGGATGGGGTATCCCATCCAGAACAATGCACAACCATAATCTTTGGTTACATATATATACTTAGAGTTGAACAATCTCAACTCAAAATGACACCAGTATCACATAAACGTTATGACCTCCCTGGCCAGAGCTAAGTTCAAACAAACTTAATCAGGGTGTAATCCCACCGCTTAACTCGAAGGGAATCAAGTAAACCCAAGACGTATCCAAATATTAAAAAAAAAACACAAGTCACACCTGACAATCACTGCGTTACTAATGTACTCAAAATCATTCGCACACAAATATCACATGCTACTCTTCTAGGCTAGAGAGTCCATCTTACATACACTGAAATCACTCTCTAAGCCTCCCACACCACTCATACATTTGTAACCATTTTTTTTTTTTTTTTTTTTGTAAACAAACCCCGGCTCCAATTTATTGGTGGGGAGTAGCACCTGCTGAGAACCTTATTGTTCCAAGGAAGAAACTTCTCTTTCTCTGCGACTATCATGACTTTAGCCTCGCAAAGATGTGGGACGAGAGAGCTATGTCGAGTATGCTACCGTTTTTCGTTTGTGAGGACCTGAGCAAGGAAGTAAACATTTTCCTGTTAAAGTCACGAACGTGGAGTGAACTCGAGAGCTTCCTGAGGGAAAGGTTTCCAGAAAAGGACGATGTCATTCACCGTCGCCAAATCCTTCAAACTGCATCAGTTGTTAGAGATGCGTTAGCACAAGGACATGTAACATATGAATAAAGAGACGTAGAAATATTAGAAGAGAGAATTGTGCAATTGAAGGAAGTTAAAAGAGGTAAGCGGAAGGCTCCAGGAGAGATATTGGATGAGCCGACAGGCAGAGATGAGGAGAAGATAGATAGTGATGAGCGAGATCCCCTTCACCTCAAGAAGATCCAAAGAAAGTGGCCTGGAGTTCGAGGGGAAGAAAGACAAGGAGAGATGGTCGATCGGAGAAAAGGTCATGAGTGCCCTAAGCTAACCAAAGCCCAGCGGAAGGCAAGGAGTCGAGCTCAGGTGAATTTGGATGGTGGATGTGGGTTTGGAGGAGGAAAAGCAGATTGGAGGAACGTCACTTGCAGGCATTGTGTCAAAGACGGACACGTAATAAAGTTTTGTTGTGAACGAAGGGTTGATGAAGCAAGTGCCTAATAAGTACTGATATTGAAGGGGATTTCTTCAACATGGTTGAGAAGTAAATTGATCCGACCATACCTGGGGAGACGCAGAAAGAGGTTTTTGCGACGAGCTGAAGCTTTGAGCGTTGCCTCTTGATTGTGATTGAGGCGGAAAAGGGATTTGTATGAGAAGGACCTGAAGATTTGGATAGGTCCTATGCATAAGCAAGAAACCCCAGTTATATAGTTGTCGTAAATAATACAGAGGACAAGAGGGTTTTGCAATAATGGTCCGGTAAGGTAACACGGGTTGCAGACAGGGACTATCCCAACTCGTAATATTAGAATGTCACGAGCAGGTAGATCAACGAGTGGCCTTAAGGATATTGTTCAAGTGATAGAAATTTATTCCATTAGTGTAATTGAGAAGATGTAGAGACCTCTTTAAGTCATAAAAATATATGGGCATGTCATTGAGAGGAGAAGAGATGAGACATGTTTCCCGTCTAGGTTGATATGGTTGTACATTTGGGTCGTGGTTGAGGCCTGGGAGAGTGCTTCATGCACCGCCCCCATCGGACCACCGCTCAAACGAGCTCCCTCCAGAGACGGCTGACTATCTACTGATCAAGTGCGACCGTTCACGGTTATCACCGATAGATCGAATTCTTCCAAAAATGTTCACAGGCTATTCCGACATGAACTTCAACCGTCGCAGCTGGCAGTAGACCCAGCCATGTGGACTTGGGAAGCACACGGTCTTCAGAGGAAGTCTCTACCTCTGCATCTGGTCCACACTAAAGTCATATACAGATCACTTTTTATGCCTTACCACACTGATCAAGAGCTTAACCATCGGCGGAATAGGAAGGGATGGCTTCAGGAGGATGTCGGCAAATTATGGACACCTCGATCATGGAAAGCTATGAATACGCGCTTTCGGCAGCTGCCAAACCAAAAACATGCAGGCCTCCTTTGGCTCAATGCTCATCTAGCCCTCCCGACGAGGAAGTGGGTGGCAAGACGCTCCTCCTTTCCTGATCGGTCGTGTTTGCATTGTGGAGCGAAAGTGAAAGATTTGCCGCACATTTGGTTGCGATGTCCCCCTCAACAGCAGTTTTGGTCCTGGTGGAAGCAAGAGGTCCGAGGAGACATTGCTGATATGACCGCCCCTCAACGAGAAACTCATTTTAATGGGGCCGAATTTTGTGGTTGTCTCCATTCGCGAATGCAGAGCTTATGCCATAGATATGATTAAAGCTGCCTTTTTAGGAGTCGTTTGGGCATTGCGAACAACATTGTTGTTTCAACGGCGCCCCCCTTCATTTCTCGCCCTTTGAGCTCTGATACTGGTCAATCTCAAACCCGCCATTGCGGCTAATATCAAAAGGAAAAAGTCGTCGGCATGACCACTTGTTAAAAAAATTTGGATACCATATTCGAGATTGGTAACCCTTGGGGAGCAGCCAGGTACGTGGACATGGAGGTTTCATGACCCTTACCCCCTCTCGCATAATTAAATATTGTGCAACAGGACTAATATAGGTGATATGCCATTAGATAATAAGACATATAGGATGTATGGTTGCTTTTGTAAATTTGGCTATAATTGGTTGGGTGCATTTGTACCGTCGGTAGGGTGCAATGAGTCGTTCTGTTAGAATCAGGGGGTTAGGAGATGGGGTAATATAAGATGGATGGTTATTTGTATGTTTTGCGTTCTAGATTGAGTACAACCATTACAATTTATGGGTCTACAAAACTGGGTGATATACATTTCAAACGTAGGGGACTAGAGTGATATTGTGACATTGACCAGGTGGTCATACTACAATTGAAGGAGAGAAGGGTTTTGTAGCAATGAACTAGGGTTATCAATGTAAGGGGTCTTGTCTGAACGACGGCCCTGTAGGATGAAGTGTGTAACAATGATCGACTTAAAACAAGCTATGTGTTGATTCTTGGGGGGAGTGAGGGGTTTGACACCAGGCATAGCGCCCTGCCGTGACCCTGGGGGCTTTCTCTGTGGTTGGGTGCTAACGCCTCCTGGCAGAGAAAACCCCCACGGCCACGCAGGCTAAATTCGCCCCCCGCCAAACCCTGCTGCATGTGTGGCTGGCTTAGGCCAGCGCCGATATTCCCTATTACCCCTCCTTGCTCTTCTCTTCTCAACTATATTATAAGGACGTTCGGAGATCTGAGGCCATGGAGTCGTGTACCGACTCGCACAACAACACCTTTGTGAGGCATAAACTCCTTGAAAGCAGGATCTTGGCAAAACCACTTTCTTCAGCCATGATGCTGATGCCGGCCTGATACGCATAGCAGGCAATGTAGCATCAGATTGCCTCAAAAAAAAACTTAAATAAGATAAAGAAAAATTAATATTGCCAACACTCAAATCGCATTAACTCTTTTATCGCTCACATGACAAGACCTTACATTTTAGTTACCCTTGTTCTAACTTTTAAGGGTACAATGAGCAATATATACCCTATATTGGCAAAACTTGAAAAACCAGCTATAGACTGACAGTAGGGGTTGCTGTAAGTGCTATTCATCATCATATTCGCACTCGATAGTAAGATGATCATAGACAAGTTTTTGGAAAGACGCACTTGAAAAACATGAGAGCACCCTCTATCGACACACTGTTGCCTGAACCTCGTCCCAATCTTTAACTCTTTCATCTGGGTTATGAGAACTATCATATGCGTCAACCACATTGACCATGTTCCTAAGCCTTCGACTAAAGGGTAAGAACCTTAGGTGTAGGTACAAACTATATATCATTTCGCACGTATAACGCCCATACCCCGATTCTAGCGTGCTCAAAGTGACTTTTGTTGCGTCCTCTATCCTCACTTGTCCCCATAACACTTCTCTATGAAGAACTCGGGGGCAGGATGACTCGTAACGGGGTTAAAGGAAGAAGAAACTCTTTAACACGCTTAACCTCTATATGGGTCACTACCTGCTCCTCTCCTTCATGAATTCTTCTTCTTGCCCACTTGGTGGCAGTTTCCTCGACTATCCTTAAAGGTCTCGCGAGTAGGCTTCCATGCCCAAGCGCCAACTCGACTCCATGCTTTACCCAAAATGAGGAAGATGCGCATAGGGTCACCCTCACGATCTCACAATCCCGATCATCATCAAACCCAGGCTCGACCCAAGTGAAGATACCCATATCTATCAATACGTCTCACCAGGAAGAGATACATTCTCCTTCCTTGACTCGCATCGGCAAAGATATTTCAAGTTCATCTTCTTAGTTTACTGGCAAGGCAGTATTGGGGTCTTCCTTAGCATAAGGCATCCTGAGTTGCCTTTCGCTCTGTCTGGGTTCTTCCCATCACAGAAAAACGTCTAGCATACGTCTTCGGTCATGTTGACAATCTCCTTTTACAATCTATACTCTTCAAGCCTTAGCTTCAAGTCGTCTTTTACTAAAATTCATCTCTTCTAATGTTTACGACCACCCAACTTAGAAATAATAATAATGGTAATATATCATGATAATGGTACGTTCACAAATATCAAAATCTCACTATAATAATTACTCATGAAAAATGATATATTACCTTAGTAATTGGCATCAACAATGCTCATAAAAATTAAATGCATCATACATAAGCTAGTCAATTAACCAGAAGCATATACAAATACCTCACAATGATAAGCTTATATCAACAGGTATATCATATGATAGATACGTCATGATCAAATATGAGGTCACCAACAATAAGAACTCTCAGATATAGTAATAGCGAGAGTACCATATTTTACTCTCCAACTTTGACAGAAGTATACTGTGTCGAAAGGCAGTGCAATCCCCGTTAGAATGGATAACATCTCAAATCCTTGAGCCCCGCTGAAGGATCAAGCCTCACTGCTTCTCCCTCCGATTCTAGCACTTGCTCCTTGCAGATCCTTGCCGACAAAGTAAACAACCGCACCATACACGCTTCGGATTGAACTGTCCCGTCCTGTGGTGATGAACCCACTTAACACAAAAATAGTTGGGGATTCACCCCCTACCTCTCTGTGGCATGCAGTAGTTGTTTCCCTCACAGACCATGGTCTAACACGACTCAGACACTTTCCTCCAATTCAGTGGCAGTGTAGTCATTTTATCACAGAGGATTAGATAACAACACCCGACTATGGACCAGGAACATAGTTCCGACGTGGGTCTCACTACTACTTACAAGACAAAATTATAACTTACTCCAAAACCATCTCTCAGGGAAATAATAACATAGGATTGCACCATTCCTTGGGCTAAACCTTCGCACATCGACCACACTATGAGAAAATATCTTATCCCAAGGAGTCAGTCACTCCATTCACCTCTGAATCCGCATCAGACGTGGATTATGAGCAATGCTTCTACCTCTTTTTGAGGAGCAATCCACATACACAACCTTAATAGGCACCCATAAGTCGATAATTGGACTTGAGAGACTCATATAAGTCATTACAAACTGATAAATTCAAATAGGTACCTTATGTAATTAACCCATGTGAATTAAAAGGATAACCACTAGATAAAATAACATTAAACACATAGCCTCACATAAATAGACACTACACATGCTTTCTCAAAATAAGATCTGACATACATGGATGAGTTCTACATATAATTCAAGAAAAATGCCCTCAGAAAAAGTCTCAAGTTCTTAGCTCCAACTCCATAGATTCAAATGGATGGTTCAGACCTGGAAAGGTTCAAGCGAAGGTCAAACACAACCTACATGTCATTTCCCCATCGAAGTACGCAGGATGGTCTAAGCGTTAGTCCCTTCACTGTCACTCCAACTGCTCCTAAGATAAGAAATATCCTTTTGCAGAGAAGGTGTCATGTAGATTTACTACGTCACGTAGTCTTTTCTATTGAGGTCATAACACAGTGTTCACTGCATCTACATGTTGCCTTATACACCTAGTTCAAACACCTCGTGCGAGGCAGACCTCACTCTTCCATGGATATATAATTCGGTCAACTGCTTAAAACCCGGACTCATGGATCTCAATCCATGCTCATAAAAGGGTTTTGGCCTCCTTAGCCTAACTCTCCTTGAACTGCCTCGATGATGTCTAACATAATACCTTCGAGAGGATCCATGCTTTTCATTCTTGGCAAGGGGAAGACTCTCTTACTTGTCCTCATACACAATCTAAGGCAAACGTACTACGTTGTTGTCATGACAACTCAGATAACTCGTATGACCCTAATAGATACCCCATAGGGCTAACTCTCACATTGATCATTAGCCATATTGATGCCGCCTCATTCCACCTTAGCCATATCAAATATGCAAAGCATCATCCAACCCGTCAACTATCAGGGTCAAAAGGTTTACCAACTCCAACTACCATCACACGAGCTAAGGTACGTAAGCGCATAGTCAGAACGCTTATCGCTTTCGAACCACCCTTATTACATCAACCAAAACCAACTCACACAATCAACCCTCATTTCTTTATCCAATACCATCAACAATTAACCATTTTATCTTTAATACATCAATATGATATATAAAACAAAAATTGTCGATTTGCCTAGATCATCAGCCTACCTCTAACCTAGGCTCGATCTCTAAGGACCTCGCAGTCTTAAGACATCTTCAATTGATACTCAATGTATCATGTAGTCAACCATATAGGTCTAAAGAAATTTTTCATTTTGCCCAGTTTTCACATTACCAAACCCGAATGTCGTTCCACTAGGGACAACGGTAGACAACTGTCATCCCCGACATTGGTGCCACCTGTCGAGCACATCGGTCCCGCATGAGGACCCTCCCAGCCACGCCACCTAGGATTTGATCGCTATGTAAATGGAGCTTTCGTAGTCGCTCCAACCGAGTGCGCCAACCATACCTCTCGCGAGCCTCTACGGAAGGGTAGGACCTATGCGAGGTACAACTTACCTCCATCTGGGGGAGCTGTCACTCCCTTCGGTGGGCGTATCCCCGTCGAGTTACGAGTCTACAATACAAAAGTTAATCAGTTGCAATCGCAGAGGTGAGCCAACCTATGACGTTTCTCCTACGCTGTAGCATAGCGGGTACACGTGGTCTTACGCCTCTATTGGACCCGCACGTGAACCGACGCATTTGGGGGCTGAAGTCCCAAGCGCGACTCCTCGTCGGCCGACTAGGACACACATCACTCACCACGCTGTCGCGCGCAGCGGTCCCACACCCAGACGTAAAGTAGTTTTTGGTGTTGAACCTCACGGTCGTATCACGCAAGAGTTTTAATAGAGCTTCAGCCAGAGACCACTCCGACTGTGCGCGCGGGCTATACCTCTCGCGGATCCCTACGATAGGTTAGAGATTGCGCGAGGTACAACTCACCTCCACCTGCCGGAGCTATCACCATCCCTTAGGTGGGCGTATCCCTGCTGAGCTACTGACTCACGTGCGAAGGCTTTTACTTGCAATCGCAGAGGTAAGTCAGCCGAGGGTGTTTGCTCGATCGCCGTAGCATAGGCATACGCGTGGTTGAACGCCTAAGACTGACCCGTATACGCGTCGCGCGTCGGGGCGTTAATCTCCCGGACCGACTTTCAAATCAGGTTGACTTGACTGACGAACGTTCTCGCATACTACGCTTTAACCTATAAATTGTTTTAATATGTATGACTCATAAACTATCCCTTTCCTGAAGCACGATCCCCGTAACTCTTGAATCATTAGGGGTTACGTGTATAAACATATACCCACATCGTATCTCTTTATGAAAATCTTTCAACCATAGCATACATACATGTGAAGTGAGATAAGGCTCAAGTAATTAGGCGAGGAGATGTCACATACACATAACACATTTACATAAACAGTCAGAATTCCTCAAGGAAAACATAGGTATTTTACCTCTCAAGCATGTACAAAAGAAATGATCATGAAATGAATAAGGCTTGTCGCCTTAACAATAGTCCTAATTTTCATAACAATCAGGGAAGAGGCGCAAGGCTGGGTACTCAAACCAATCGCGCACTGACGAGATGTCTGGATCAAGGTCCAGGATAACATAAGTTTCTCAGTGTGTTGCCGTGAATAGCATGTGGCTGATCGTATTACTGACCTGCAGACAGAGTCAATCACATTACACAATTCTAGCAGAGTCAACCATTCATTCACTTTCGCACACACCACACTTACGCTTCCAATCCTTTTAACCCGACATTCCCCTTTCGACTTAGCCATTCAAGGACCTCCTTTGACCAAACACAGACCCTTTAGACAAATGGCCTGAAACGGAAATGCCATTTAGTGCAAAGGTTGATGCAAAGTGTGGGTGTCGAGGGTGAGTGAGGGTTGAGTTGGGTAACCAACCTGTTACCATAAGGCAACAACATGTACTCTTGTGTAGACTCCTAATGAGTCTCCTTCATCATGATGACCTGCAATCACACACAGGTCAACAATGTCTCAACACCTCTTCACCATCGACATGACCCCATCTGAGTCCATTATAGTGAACTTCATTTTAGTCGGAATAATAGTACATCGATATAATTCTCCATAGGCAACCTCTCTAACCTCTTATCATATCAGCTTCTAGGGATAGTCGTCTGAAGGAAAAGAAGTATAGCGCTAACATCGCCAATTTTCTCATTCAGACATACATAGACAAAGTTTCATCCATCTTATATGGAGTGGAATCATAAGATTGACATCAATCAGTAGGTTAAGGTAGCAAGATATGTCACACGGGGTCACATTCCTTCTACCTCCACCTCTGTAGAATCAGAAAGTGGTCTGTTAATAATGAATCAATTTTTTTTCAGGGCTTTCACCGTTCCCTGTCTATCGTGAAAATTAGTAATAGTCTGATAGACTATTTGGTATCTACCCACCCCTTTCACTGACGTCTGTTTGTGACAGGGCAAGCGTCGAGGGCCTTGCTCCTCCTATCTATTTGTCTTGCATTAGATCAGGTCGGATGGTGATAAGGCAGGCTTCTTAGAGTCTCGCTCCTCTTATCACCTAGTATATATTGTTAATATGGCGATAAGGCAGGCTTCTTAGAGCCTCTCTTCTCTTATCGCCTAGAATATATATTATTACGGTGGTAAGGCAGGCTTCCCGGAGCCTCGCTCCTCTTACCACCTAGTATATGTGTTAATATGGCAATAAGGCATACTTCTTAGAGCCTCGCTCCTCTTATCGCCTAGTATATATTGTTAATATGGCGATAAGGCAGACTTCTTAGAGCCTCCCTCCTCTTATCGCCTAGTATATATATAAGTTAATATGACGATAAGGCAGGCTTCTTAGAGTCTCGCTCCTCTTATCGCCTAGTATATAAATAAGTTAATATGACGATAAGGCAGACTTCTTAAAGTCTCGCTCCTCTTATCGCCTAGTATATAATAGTACGGTGGTAAGGCAGGCTTCACGAAGCCTCGCTCCTCTTACCACCTAGTATATAAGCTAGTACGACGGTGAGGCAGGCTTCTTAGAGCCTCGGTTCTCTCGATCGCCTAGTACATATATAGATATGGCGATGAGGCAGGCTTCCTAGAGCCTCGCTCCTCTCGATCGCCTAGTATACATATAGATATGGCGATGAGGCAGGCTTCTTAGAGCCTCGCTCCTCTCGATCGCCTAGTATACATATAGATATGGCGATGAGGCAGGCTTCTTAGAGCCTCGCTTCTCTCGATCACCTAGTATATATATAGATATGGCGATGAGGTAGGCTTCTTAGAGCCTCGCTCCTCTTACCACCCTAGCCTATTAATTACTACAGACATAAATGGTTAGTTTGGTGGTAAGGCAGGCTTCTAGGAGCCTCGCTCCTCTTA
>BFEA01000524.1:731934-747238 GCA_003427395.1 Chara braunii | reverse complement strand
CTCGCTCCTCTTACCACCCTAGCCTATTAATTACTACAGAGATAAGCTGTTAGTATGGTGGTAAGGCAGGCTTCTAGGAGCCTCGCTCCTCTTACTACCCTAACCTATTAATTACTACAGAGATAAGGTGTTAGTATGGTGGTAAGGCAGACTTCTAGGAGCCTCGCTCCTCTTACCACCCTAGGCTATTAATTACTACAGAGATAAACTGTTAGTATGGTGGTAAGACAGGCTTCTAGGAGCCTCGCTCCTCTTACCACCCTAACCTATTAATTACTACAGAGATAAGTTGTTAGTATGATGGTAAGGAAGGCTTCTAAGAGTCTCGCTCCTCTTACCACCCTATCAGTTTACCTCCCCTTAGACGAACCCTTGTGTCTTAGTGTCACTGTGTTTATTATGTTTGTGTAACTGTCATAGTGTTCGCGTGTGTCATTGTGCATTATGCATCACCACGCACTGTCTATATGAGACTGTGTGACTGCATATCTGCGTCACAATATATGTGACACTAAGTCTGTGCGTGTGTCCCTATGTATCGCTGTCACAGCATATGTGACACTAAGTCTGTGTGTCACTGTGTATCAGTGTCACGACACATGTGACACTAAGTCTGTGTGTGTTGTGACCCTGTGTATATGTCACATTGTGACTGCCACCACGTATGCGTCACTGCGTATCTGTGTGACATGGCGCATGTCACATACCGTAATGGTGCAGACCAGAACAAGAACCGACCTTTCTATATAGTACAGGGTAGCGCAGCGGAAGGCTAAAATATCAATGATAAGACCAATCAATGTTGCAATACAGATCAAGTATTCATCATCATCATCGCAGGGAGTGAAGTCTGTCCGCATGCATGTAAGTGAGAAGGAAGCGAGTCAAATTGCAGAAATAATAATAATAATAATAATAATAATAATAATAATAATAATAATAATGAAACAAATTTCACCATTTGCAGTAGTTGATGCAGATCCCCGGGCTCGATCCCTAGACCCCAATTACATGTCTATAGTACCTCGCAGGTTTGATCCCATGACCTGCACCGTAGGTGTCTTTTGCAGTTGTTGTAGGTCCGCGTAGGAGTTAGGTGTTGAACTGTGTACCTGTCGTGTAGGGGTCAAGGCTGCCCTAGTGGTCGTAACTGTAGGTAGTCCGAAAGGTTAAGGTCGTAGTTGCTGCAGTACCGATGGGTTAGGTACACGGTCTTCCTTAAGATCAGGGACATACCCCTCGTGAGTCCTAGGATGCAGTCCGTAGGCAAGTGGACAAATGGGCAGTCCTATATAGTCCGGTCAATGGTACCCTGTCCCGGTCGCACGTTGTCGAGTCAACAGGTACAATGTGGGATTGTGTGCTCCAAGGACCCGGCGGAGAGGAGAAGACTAGCGACCAAAAGAAGTATAAATCAAGATGCAGCGCCCAACCATTCGTTCATTCGTTGTGTAAGCCATGCGGAAGCGTTGCTACAACCTCTTGTGTGAGGTGGTCTGATGTCGAAGTGGGCCATTGAGGGAGATAGTCGGTCGTAGCTGGCCAAGGGGAAGACACCGGCGGCCATAGCCTTCAAGTCGTTGTCACAGACAAAGTGTATGTCCGTCTGTCTGGCTGTCTTTGTGTTCAGCTGTCTGCGTGTTTTGTATTCACGGACTGTTGCAAGGAAAATGAGCAATAGTGAATCCCAGAAACCAAACAGCAACATACACATGAAATCAAATAGTCTTGATCTTGAACCAAAAGCAGAATTGCAATACAAGTTTCACTCAAATAAGAAGACAACATAAGCTCATAAGCAACATTGCTGGAATAGTCTCATCATCATCAACGAAGAACCAATGTCGAATCTTCTACCTGGCGCTCGGCGCCCAGACTACTCTACCTGACTTTCCTACCTACAACTGTGTTCGCTCGACAGGCTCACCTCAACTCTCGAAGACCAACGCACATGACCGTCAACACCGTAGCCGCTATAGTTCCGAAAGGCCAAACCCACGACATTCCGGAAGCTCTGGAAGCTGGCCCTTCGGAGAGATCTGCGTCTCAGTCAAAGGTAAGTGGCCAAGTGGTGAGTCTTACCTTGCAGAGTTAGCGGTACCAGTCCCAGTCGCATTTTGTACAGTCAGCAAGTACTGTGTGGGTCTGTGTGCACCCAGGGCCCGAAGGAAGGAAGGCAGACCAGCGCCAACAGAAGTATAAATAAAGATGTAGCACTCAGCCATTCATTCAGTTGTTGCATAAGCCATGCGGAAGCGCTGCTCAAGCGGCTTGTGCGAGGTGGTCTGCAGTACGTCCGAGACGAACTGGGCAGGCGGAGTTAGTATAAGTTAGTAGAGGTTAGAGACGGCGCCCATCGCCGCTATAGCAGTAGAGTGCAGAGTGACTGTGAGTCTGTGTGTGTGTGTGTGTATTCAAGGTGATCCAGAGTAAGAGTGTTTGCATGTGAACTGCGAGGGAAACAGTTCGGGAGTGGGATGTATCTGTGTCGTTGCCCCATAGCCAGTTGAAACGAGCTCGTATTTGAACTGTGTTTTTGCATCCATATCTCTGAGCTTGGTGTGGGCGCCCAACGCCAGTCTACTCACCATCTGTTCGCATGCATGTAAGTGAAAAATAAAGCGAGTCTGATTACACATATGTGTGCTGACTTTGAACTCAAAGATCTATGTACATGACGTCAACACCGTAGCCGCCCTCCTTCGTGGACCAGGTACGTATCTTGCGTTCTCCTTCTTTCTATCTCTCTCTCCTCTGTATCCTTCTCTCTGTTTCATCCTTTGTGTGTATGCGATTCTCTTTCCGTCTCTGTGTCCGTTTGTCTGACCATGTTTGCCCGTCTGTTTTGTTCGTTTGTCCGACTGTGTTGGGTCGTCTGACTGACTGTGTTCACTTGTCTGACTAACTGCGCTCGCTTGTCTATGTCTACCAGTCAGTCTGTTCACGTCTGTTAGTCCATCTGTTTACTTGTCTGTCCGTCCGTGTCTGTTTGTTTGCTATCTGTCTGCCCAACCAGTCTGTCTGTGTGCTCGGTAGTCTGTGTGTCTTGCCTCGTCGGACTGTAGCAGGGAAGATGAGCAATAGCGAAACCCAGAAAACAAGCAGCATCATGCACATGAAGCAAGATAGTCTTGGCCTCGAACCAAAGCAGAAATGTAACGCTAGTTTCACCCAAATAAGAAATAGCACGAGCTCATAATTGACCATGCTGAAGAAGTCCCACCATCATCAACAAAGAACCAATGTCGCTCTTCCTATCTGACGCTCAGCGCCCAGACTGCAAGTGCCAGATCCTATCTAGCCTATGTCTACAATGCTAATGATGACGTCGACAACCCTCCGAAGTAGGAGCAGATATCGGCCAATGCCGAACACGTCAAGCATCAGGTATGTCCCTCGTATCACTCACAACCTTGCTCCCAACACAGTATGCCACATGTACCTCAAGTAATGATAATAGCAATTAATAAAACAATAATAAATAATAATAATAATAATAATAATAATAATAATAATAATAATAATAATAATATACAAGGGAAATAAGCAACAGCAAGATGACAATTCCATATCAAACCATCACATTGTCCAGAGAGCAACATTATACCTATAATACACCATTGGAGGTTCTTAGCACTGAATACCAATGTCCAAGGAGAGCATATTCTCTCCTCTCAGCACAAGAGTCCAGTTCCTTCACACTCACACTTGGCGCTCAGTGCCCAGCCTGCTCCTACACAGCTACTACAGGCTACAGCCTACGAATTGACAAGGCAACTATTCACTTTCAGCGGCAACCCGAAGTACTTGAAGATGTCGCCCACGCAGACCATCGCCATTACAAGGTAAGTGCCCTCACATCATCATCATCATCATCATTCACCTACCCCCCCTGACTATATACCCACTTTTGTCCTCTGTTACACCCGAAGACCTCCCCTGCGCCTCACTGTAGTCCATGCCCACCTGCCATGGTGGTTGGGCTTTGGCGTCATAGGTAAGTCTCCCTCTCCCTCTCTCTCTCACACACACACACACATATGCATACATGTGTAGTACGTGGTAGTGTATGTTTCCATGTTCTAGCTGTAGATTCATTCAATTTTATTTTTATTTATTTATTTATTTATTTATTTCGTTTATTTTATTTTATATTGACACGAGAGCCATAACAACAGTGTGCATCTTGGAAGATTTCCAGGAAAGCAAAACGCAAAGAAGAAACGAAGTAGTACGTGCCAGAGTCACATAATGGACAGCTTGGCACAATCCTACGCATATACAGACGAAGAGGAGGACAATCAGACGAAGAAAAAAGGATCAGACAAAGAGGAGGGGGAATATAGGAATGCCGTCAACGCCAAGTCTTCGGTATAGGTCCCTCGTCCAATGTCTCAATCCCAATGTCGAGTCTGAACCCAATGTTATTAAGTCCCAAAGTCACGAATCTCTCTCTCTCCCTCTYGTTGACGTCGTCGCCTTCTATCCTTCCACTTCCCCTCATTTCTTTCTCTCCTCCTCCTTCTCCTTCTTCTCATTCTTCTTCTTTCTCTAAATGATAAGGTTCACATAACTTCTCACAACACCCCCAACGGCAAATCGCCACATCACCGCCATCCAGCCACTTTTCCGGACCAATCAATCTGCAGGAATGACGGAGGGGTGTACAAAGAGTCGGGACGTCATCAGCGCAAGCTGATGACTCACGGACTAGGCATCCCTCGTTCAAGATCAACACTTACAACGATCTATTCCCGACACGATGAACCTTAGGAAGATTGCTCGGTGCTTTCGACCCAGGCAATCGATCCGTTGGATTCATCAGTGTAGCGCGCACTGGCCCAGGTACGTAACTCGTTCTCTCACACACACACACACACACACACACATACACACACACACACACTCGCGCACACACTCGCGCACACACACACACACACATTCCATCGATAGGATGAGCAAAAACGGAATGAATCTTCCGCTGAAACGTGAAATATACACTGCCACTTTTTGATTTGCTCATTCTATCGATCCTAGCAGCGTGCGGTGAGGCGCGGGTTGGAGACTTAGCCGTCGGCCAAGGTTGGAGACTTTTCGTCTCTTCTCTCTCGCTCACACACGCAGACACACACCCATACACGTGCGCACACACACACACACATTCCATCGATATGATGAGCAAACACGGAATGAATCTTCCACTGAAACGTGAGAATATACACTGTCACCTTTTTTTTGCTCGTTCTATCGATCCAAGTGGCGCGCGCGAGCCATGAGGTGGAGACTTAGCTCTCTCTCCCTCTCTCACACACACACTCACACACACACACACACACACACATACACACACGTAGTCCATGTATCTCTCCAGTTTCTAGCGTTAGATTCATTTATTTTATTTGATTTATTTGCTTATTTATTTATTTATTTATTTCCCTCGTTTTGGTCGTTGACAATGTCGGGGTGAGCCACGAGACTCGAGACTCACTTGTTCTCACTTTCTTGCTCCATCGTTGCCGTCGTCGTCGTCGTCAGCAGTCCGTAGATGCGTCGCATTCTCCAGCGGAAAACCGTCGAGATCACCACGATCCTGACACTTCACCGGACCATTCAATAGGTAGGAGCGACGGAGGTATGTACAAAGGGCAGGGGCGTAATCAGCACGAGTTGATAACTCGCGCTTACTAGGTGTTTCCTCGTTCAAGATCGATAATTACAACAGTCTATTCCCCCCCTGTCGCGGTGAGTCCTCGTTCTCTTTTCCCTCTTCTTCTTTTTCTTTTTCTTTTTCTTCTTCTTCCTTCCAGTGCACCTCCTTCCTTCTGCGCGGCCGTCTCTACTAGTGTCTGCACGACTCTACCTGCCGACCAGCCATCTCTTTCTCCTCCTCCTCCTTCTTCTTCTCCTTCTTCTTCTTCTTTCCCACACTTCTGTTTTTCGCACGGCCGAGTTCACTCTTTCTCCTCGCTGTCGTGCACTACCTTTGTTGCCATGCCCGGGCCCGTCGTTGACTATATCACCCTCCACTCACTGTGTTGCCCGCACGTTCATGCTCTTCCCGTCCCGGCATCCACCTTCCTCCTTGGCGCATTGGCTCATCGGCACCCATCTCCCTTTCTCACGGCTCCTCCTTTCCTTTCTCCCTTCTTCTTCTTCTTCTTCTTCTTCTTCTTCTTCTTCTTCTCTTCCCTGCGCCTGTTTCCTCTCGTCTCGCAACCTTTCTCCTCGTCGCTCTGTTCGGAGCTTTCCCCCCGCCTGGACACCGAGGTTGCGAGTTCCCCCTCTCTCCCTCGCGATCCGCTTTATCTCGCTCTTCGCCTGAGCTCTGGGCCAAATCGAGCGAGCCTCACGACTTCGAGGCCGGGATACGTTGGTTATCGGGGCACTTTTTAATGCATCTGTCGCGGATCTCGCGACAGATTCATCAAAACAAAATAACTACGGTAAAAAAAAGAGGAATAATAACAGAAGGAAACTAAATTTTAAAGATAATAAAATAAATAAAATAAAAATAAAAAAAAATAGGATAACCTATCCACTAGTGTAGCGGACCCACCAGGTGTGGTGCTCCGCTAGTGACAGAGATGGATGGAGGAAGAAGGGGGGAGCGAGATGGCACAACGCAGCTGCCCACGCAAGACTCCAACGCACGTACTCCAAATGTGCAAGTGAAGAATGCCTGAAAACAGACAATGACTGGGGTATACCCCAGCGGACTGACAGGACTAGACTGGACTGGCTGGTACCGAGAGAGGTACCGGCCTGGACTGACCTACCCCGAATAAAACATAGGCCTGTGAGAACAGGCCAAGGGGCTGGTCTCACAGGCCAACCCGAGGTCCGCTACACGATCCTCGGCCTGTGATGGATCGCCTAGATACAAACATGCTTYCRCCRAGAAGYGGAACTCWACCAMAGAAAAGAAAACCTGAGTAGTCTAGGATGCGGAGCAAGCTCCGTGCTGAGTCCATGCGATGCAACCTAGGATATAAAATGTCACAAAACAGCAATGTTACAGCTAACAGCCTAAGTGAAAGTAGAAGCAACTAACTAACATACATGTCCTAGGAAAGCAAAATCAACTAACTAGCTTACATGTCCTAGGAAAGCAGAACGTAGTGACAACTAGATCCTAGAATGTTGGAGGCACTAGCCTCAGTCTGGTAACAACTGACTAGTGTATAAGTCCTAAGAACAGCAAAAGCAGAACAACTAAATCCTAGAAATGTCGGACGCAGTAGCCTCAGTCTGAGAGCATCAAAGCAATCAACAAGACAACCATATGTCACATGAGAAGTGTGTCGCAAACCAAAGGGTGGGATGGTCTCTGAGGGTGGCGAATGCAGCCTAGGGGTCGAAAACTCCTAAGGGCATCCACACATAGATAACAGGGAGACACATGTCATCACGCTCAATGAGGGTAGGGAACTGGGAGCGAACAGAACCAATGACCCTAACAGATAGACCATCAGGGCGGGTAAAGCTCGGCTAAGGGGTGACCACTATGGAGGGTCGACCATGCACGGGAACAAGGGAGCCTGGTATACTGGGCGCACCTAGATGAAGCATGCAGGGCTGCCTAACTAGGGCGTGAGGGCCGACAGAGGGTAGGAAGGTGATGGGTAAGGGAATCATGCAGATGACCCCTAAGGTGGGGAAGTCGGAGCTAGATCCGTAAGATGGGAAGCCAGGGCAACGCTATGGTCCCGATGCCTATGGGCATACCAAGGGAGAGCCCAACTCAGAGGAACCCGGCTAAAGGGAGACCATCATGCGACACAAGCAGGGTACTGTACAGGGTAGAGTGGTAAGAGAGTGGCGACGTCTGAAGTAGGCAGAGCTGATCGTGATAAAGTCCATGAAGCTGCCGATGACGTCCACGATGAGAAGTCCGGAATGCCGTCGAGGAAGAGTCGTAACGTCGACGAGCTAAAGTAGCAAAACTGGAGTGGATGGAGTACTGGGAAGTCAAGGACGTGGGAAGGTAAGTTAGAGTCAATCGTCGTATCGAGCAGGACGACGACGAGTGCGTTGTGGACGCTCAGAAGCATCCGGCTGCTGCTGAAGGTCTGCCTCAGATGGAGCAGGCTCGACTTCAGCGGTCTCCTCAACCGGGGGAGAAGGAGGAGGGTCAGTGGGCTGAGGAGGAGCAGTGAACCCAGCACGATGAGCACGGTCATAGGCACACACCAGCATGCGAGCGTGCTGCAAGTGCTCGAGGGGCTCCCAGGTAGCCTCCTCATCAGGGTAACCTTTCCAACGTACGAGACACTCGACGTGGGGAGGGTTGTCGTCGGTGACTCGGCGACCAATGATGTCTGAAACGAGAAACTCCTCGTGGCCGTCCACCATGAGGGGTGAACGACGCTCGTATGGTCGTTCAGTGAAACGCTCAGACGGTCTGCGGTAAGGACGCAGTAACGAGACGTGGTAGACATCATTCACACGAGCCTGGCGTAGGTAGTCGGGCAGCTTCACACGAAAGCTGACCGGGCTAGATGCCGTATCAGAACCGATGGCCTGGAGATGCGGCATGGGCCAAAGAAGCGACACCGAAACTTGCGAAGCATGTCCGCTTCGAGCTGTAAGTAGAGGGCGTCGATAAGCACATCATCACCGACTTTGAATGGATGGTCCATCCTCGATCGGTTCGCGCGTGCTGCCATGCGAGTCTGGGAAGCGGCTATGTGCTCATGTGCGGTCTTCATGATCGACGTCATGTGTGCAACCCAATCATCCAGCGCGGGACAACTTGTGTCGGGGTGCATCTGTGACGGTCGAAGAAAGTCCGCGGGAACACGAGGGTGATAGCCGAGGTCGCAATAGTAAGGCGACATCCCCGTGGCTGGCGAAACGGCGTGGTTGTTGGCTATCTCCGCATGGGCAAGATGGAGGTCCCACTGCTGGTCGTCACGAACAATCTTTCGGAAAATATCTCCGAGAGTCCTGTTCGTGATCTCGGTCTGACCATCAGTCTGAGGATGGTAAGACGAGGAGAAGCGGAGCTGAGTGCCGTACACCTCGCGGAGCCGTCGCCAGAATCGGCTGGTAAAGCGCRGGTCACGGTCAGATATGATGCTCAGAGGTAAGCCGTGGTCACGCACGACTCGGTCAAATACGATGTCGGCGACCTCACGTGCACTGATGGCATAGCGGCACGGAACAAAGCGTGCACGCTTCGTGAAGCGGTCGACGACGACCAGGATAGCATCATGACCGCGGGGGGTCGGAGGTCGAAGAGGACCGATAAAGTCCATCGAAATGGACTGCCAACGACCCTCAGGGATAGGAAGACGCTGGAGCAAACCATAAGGTAGGTGGTTCGCACTGTTCACCTCCTGACAGGTGGGACACTCTGCGACGTAGTCCTTCACAAAGTCCTTGCGCTTCGGCCAGACGTACAGGCGGCTCACACGAGCCAACGTCTTGTGGAAGCCCATATGACCGGCGGCTGCCTGGTCATGGAACTCTGCTACTGCTCGGACACGTAGCTGTCCAGTGGAGGGAACGCAAATACGGGGCTCTCTGGTGCCCTGTGAGCCATGCCAGTACACGAGACCGTTGTCCCCGAGAGAGTAGTTCGGGACGGTCTTGCCACTCCGAAGGGTCGTGTGGATGTCCCAATAGTGGGGGCAGTGGCGGTACTGAGTGCGAAACTCGTCGATCACCGAGTGGTGGACGGTGGTGACCGGGATGAAAGAGAGCTAGATCTGCTCCTGGTCGTGGTCAGGGCGCCGGGATAGGGCATCTGCGACCCGATTAGTCTCACCCTTGATGTGCTCAGTGGTGAAACTAAACTCGGATAGGTCGTGCCACCAGCGAGCCCGTTGAGGAGTGAGCTTCGGCTTAGTCAGAAAAGCCTGGACAACAGAGTTGTCCGTGCGCACCGTGAATGGTGCCCCGTGCAGGTAATGCCGCCAGTGCCGAGCGGCATAAACTACTGCAAGAACCTCACGTTCATCAGCAGTGTAGTTTATCTCGGCGGGCAGGAGCTGATGGGAGTAGAAGGCTATCGGACAATCACCTGAGCGAGACTCGACAGTGCCGTCCTCGGCGATGGTAGGAGAATAGTCAATAGAGGGCTCGTCAGTAGCTGGACGAGTAGGCGTTAGTCGGGAAGCAGTGGTAGGGGTAGGTGGTGGGAAGCGAGGGATACGAGGATGAGAGGAATCAGGAGAGGAGGGGAAGACCTGAGAAAGCACTGCTCCGACGACAAAGTCTGATGCATCGGTGGTAAGGATAAAAGGGCGATCAAAATCGGGTAGGTGAAGAACTGGTGCGCATGTCACCGCTTTCTTGAGGGCGCGGAAGGCGTCCTCGTGGAGGGGTGTCCAAGCCCAGGGTGGGTTCTTTCAGAGGAGGGTGGAGGTAAGGACGTAGGAATACCTACCGTATCCCCAGATGAAGTTACTATAGTAGCTGGTCAGGCCTAGGAAGCTGCGAAGCTGCTTGGCGGATGTGGGGGCGGGCCACTCCACAATAGCAGTGATCTTCGCGTCGTCCATGTGGAGACCCTGGTCAGACACGTAGTGTCCTAAGAAATCCACTTTGTGCTGGGCAAAGTGGCACTTGCTCAGCTTGGCGTAGAAGCCATGTCTGCGCAAGCGGTCAAGGACGTCGCGGAGGTGTCTGAGGTGCTCCTCAAGGGTACGACTGTAGACCAGGATATCGTCAAGGTAGACGAGAACGTACTGCTCCAGGATGTCCCTGAAGATGTCGTTCATCGCCCTCTGGAAGGTGGCGGGTGCATTGGTGAGGCCGAATGGCATCACTGTAAACTCGTAGTGGCCGAAGTGCGATCGGAACGCTGTCTTCGGCTGGTCGGCTGCAGCGACGCGGATCTGATGGTAACCGCTACGAAGATCAATCTTCGTAAAGAAGCGGTTGCCTGCTAGGCGGTCAAACAACTCATCGGAACGAGGCATGGGGTAGCTGTTCTGAACCGTGTAGCGGTTGAGACCGCGATAGTCGATGCAGAGACGAAGAGTTCCATCCGATTTGCGAGCAAAGAGGACGGGTGCACCCCACGGGGAGTTGCTGGGTTTAATGAAACCCAGTCGCAGTAGCTCCTCAAGCTGACGCTTGAGTTCGATGGCCTCAGGAATCGAGAGTCTGTAGGGTGCCTGGTGGTGAACACGATAGTCAGGCACAAGCTGAATGGAATGCTCGACGTCACGCATCAGTGGGATGCCCGCATACGAGAACGACGATGGGAAAACGTCGTGATACTCTCGGATGAGGTCACGAACTACGGGCTCCAGGTCAGCCGTATATCGTGCGAGTTCCTCAGCGTCAGCGTCAGCGCGCGACGGCGGGGTGGACTCGACGGACGGCGAAGGGACGGAAGTAGAGATGGGGGCCATGGAGATAGAGGGAGGATCTGGCTCCAAGGGATGAGCTCGGCGTCGGGACAGGGTGGATCATAGTGTAAGAGATCCGTCACGTCCACCATAAAGAAGGTGACGTCGTCCTGTCGAATAAAGTGAGCGAACTGCCGAGGCGAGGTGACAGTGATAGAGGGGGGTGGTGTGGGCACTGAAGGCTCCGGGGGAGGAGGATCGGGGCGTGGTATCGCCGTGGTACCTATGAAAGGTACGCGATACGTTTATCCACAGTTCGTTTTGAGAACGAGAGTGTTGGTCGCCCAATCGGCCTCGGTGTTGCGGAACCGACGAGACCACGGAGTGCCGAGAATGAAGTCGTACCCCGTCTCCATCACATCGAAATGTGCAGAGGAGCGGTGGCGACGAGACGCCGGGGAACGATCAGTCGGCTCGAGCGTGAGGAAGAAGGGGAGGTCGGTGACCGTCTGATCGAAGAAGCGCTGGGTCTGTTCATCCCCTAGGGGAACGGAGATGAGAGTCGGAGACCCTGTCGTGGGTAAGCGGGCTTCCTTCACCACGCGTGGGTGAATGAAGTCGCCGTGAGAACCGGAATCCCACAGTGCTTAGTACACCCTCGTGGAGGTCCCGAGTCGTACTGGGATGATTGGGAGGGTGTGATCAGGGTCAGAGAGGATGGCGAGAAGGCGACGCAGTGCAGCGACATGGAGGGTGACTCGCTCCTGACGAACCTGGAGCATGCTCAAGTCCAGAAGAGAGGACACAACGTCCTCGCGAGTAGCAAGCTGCTCGCTGCAACGGGCTGAGCGAATGGCTCGACGCGTCGGTAGTCGCGGCGGGGAAGGAGGGGAGACGTGGTCTGCGGAGGCGCAGACGGTACTGCGACAGAGGGCTGAGTACACTCTGTCGAGTCCTGCGACACCTCAACTCCAGTAGTGAGAGGAGCGAACCGCGACGGAGATGTCGGGAAGCCCACTACTGAGGAGGGCGCAGGTGTACACTGCACCGTGGCTAGGAGGCGCCKCRKGGACGTGAGGCGCCGGGGGGGGATTGAGCACGACGCTGACGAGAAAGGTCAGCGTAGTGGCGGTCGAGGGCGGTAGTGTAAGGGCACCGCGAGGAGGTATGACCGTCCAAGTGGCAGCGCAAACACCCACGTCGGCCCAAAATAGCCGCGCGCTCCTCAGCAGAAAGGACACCGCGAGGAGGGACGAAGCCCTGAGGGAGGTCCTCCTGAGGGACCTCAGGGGGCGACGAGCCAGTATGACCGGGGCGGCTGCGTGCCCGAGAGAGGGCGGAGAGCGCGAGCTGAAGGCGCTCAGCTTCAGGGAGGGTAGAGTCCTCCAAGTGATAGTGGACGGCCTCGCAGAGATCGAGGTCGTCGCTGTGGTCGCCCTCAGGTGACAGTGGGGCAACAACGTCCTGCTCACCATACTCCAACGCGCCAAAGCGGCGAGAGAAGTGGCGGCCCTGCTGCGTGGAACGGCGGGGGCGACCGCGGAGAGGGGAATGGCGCCGGGATGTGCCGTGAGAGGAGGAGGAGGCGTAGCCCGTGCGCTGGGGCTGGGAGGAGGAGGCGGGGTGAAGACGGGCTCTCATCCGCTGGTGGTCCCTGGCGGCCTCGTAAGCCTGTGGGGCCGATGTGAACTCGTACCGCCATAGCTCGGAGAGGTACTCGAGCGGAAGGCTGGCCAAGAAACGATCGATAAGGGCAGCCTCGGGGAGGAACGCCACGTCGCAAACGAGGCGGGCGTCCTGAAAGACCTGGATGTGGCGATCCAGGCCGGCAGCGCCACCAGAGCCGGACCAGCGTGTAGTGACGACACACTCGAAAGCGTCAGTCACGTCGTATCGGGCTCCAAAGCGATCCTCGAGGAACGCCTGGAAATCCACGAAGGTCGGAGTCCGACCCTCACGAAGGGAGTAGGCATAAAAATCCTCCCAGGCCTCGAAAGGACCGCCACGCAGGCGCATGGAGAGGTGACCCACCCACGTCTCGGGTGAGGCACCCATGAGCTGGAGTGTGCGGGTGGCAGACTGTAGCCACCGAGACACGCGTATGCCTGTACCGTCATACAAGGCGATGTCCGACAAGCGGATGAGTGGTGCGCCACCGTTTTGGCGGCGAGGGGATCGAGGAGCGGAGGCCTGTGCCACGGCTGAGTAAGTCGGCGCAGGTCCTGGGGAAAGGGGCGCAACCGACTTTGTGCCCGGGCCGCATGAGGGGGCGGTGGTGGCAACAGCGGCAGTTTGCGAGGGTGCTGCGGTAGAAGAGGTCGCAACAACCGCGGGAGTAGGAAGAAGGTAGGAAGGAGTTGTATAGGGTGCAGGGCGCGGAAAGCGAGCCTGCATGGGAGGAAGGGTAGAGGAGGTAGGGGGTGCGCCCGAAGGCGCGGCCACCTGTGAGGGTGGTGGTGGCTAAAGTCGTAAGAGGGCGAGGTCGGCCCGGAGCTGGGCAATCTCGTCCGCGAGACCTCGAACGTAGGTCGATCGAGGGGTGGTGGGAGGAAGAGTGGAGGGGGTGGACGCACAAGCGGCGCGGGGCATCCCAAAGGGGGGAGAGCCAGGTGGCGCTGCAGTCGTGCGAAGGGGAGGGAGAAGCGGGGCACCCGGAAAAGCTGAGACCATGGTAGCGGGTTGTTGTACCGTGGCCGTAGTGACCGGGATTTGGGCGGGTGCGCCCGTAGACAGAGGGGGGGCCTGGCTCGTGGCGGTCGTTGTGCTAGGGGCGTGGACAGTCACCAAGATGGCCGGGTCAGGGGCAACGGAGGAGGAAGCTCCGCCGTGGCCACCCTGTCGGAGGACGGGGAACCCGGACTGGGAGCCAGGAGATGACGGACACGCAGCGTCCTGGAGTTGCTGCATGCCGGCGGCAAGGGTCGCCACCTGCGCCTGTAAGGGCGCGAGGGCCGCGAGTTGCGCTTGGATGGGCGCAAGGGTCGCGAGTTGCGCCTGGATGGGCGCAAGGAGGGAGGTGAGGAGGGTATGTAGATCCCCCTGGGGCTAATGGCCCTGGTCCGCCGGCACGGGTGTGGAGCCTGATGCCGTGGTCATCGCCGTTTCGGCGGCGTGTGACGCACTGTCGGCCATGGGAAGATGACGGACCGGACTGGAGGGGGCCAGAAGAGGTCCGTGGGAGCGGACGGCGTAGGGAGAAGTTCGTGGTAGAAAGCGGTGAACGGCGCTAGCAAGGCTAGCACGGGCGCCGTCAAAGGGGGAGGGGTGGTTCGGATTCAGGGTGCCAGAAGAGGACGAGGAAGTAGGGGGGTTTTGAGGAACCCTAAACCCTACAAAACCCCTAAGGAAAACCCTAACCGAGGTTTAAGTGGTTAGCGTAGGGTACCGGTGACCTAATCAAGAAAGTAAAAGAGCAAGCATAAAGGGGGGGAAGGCGGGAGAAAAATAAATAAGCAGCGAGATGTCAAGAGAAAATAAAAATAAATAAGGAAATAAATCAATAATAAAATTAATTAAAAAAATAAGTAAAAGGATGGAAAGGGAAAATAAGATTTTTTTTTTTTTTTTTTTTTTTAAATTTCGGCAGCATTTCCCTACTCCCCACGGGGTCAAGAATGTGCCAAGGGAAAATGAGAGACCAAGGTGAGCACACTAGAGATGCCACAAATAATAAAAAGAAAATTTATGAAATAAATAAGGAAATAATAAATAAATAAATAAATAAATAAATGTGTGAGGAGGTGGGAAAAAATGGGTTATCTGATTTTTCAAAAATTTTGGCAGCATTTCGTTACCCCCATGGGGTTGAAGTGTGCCGAAAAGACTAAGTAAGAGAAAATCAGAAAATTTCGGCAGCACTTCGTTACCCCTACGAGGCCAAAACGTGTGTCGAAAGCAAGAAAGGCTAACACCTAATCAGATTTAGAGTTGCCCCCAAGAAATTCGAATTTTCAGAATAAATAAAAATAAATAAAATAAATAAAAAAATAAGAAAAGAGGGTGGG
>BFEA01000524.1:691937-731224 GCA_003427395.1 Chara braunii | reverse complement strand
ACCTGGCCCTTGGTGTCTCCAAGGGCACAAGGTACACCAAGACCAGGAGGGTCTTGGTCTTTGCTGCAGCAGCCAGTTGGAGGAGAGAGAGGGGGGCTGAGATCTTGATCAGCCCCCAGCAACACTTCTGCAGATGTCCAGATGTAGGGTCTGCTGTGTGAGCAGGCCCTCTCCACTGTAGAGCAGCCCCCTAAGCAGGGGGGTCTTCAGTCCCACCACAGGCTGCCACGTGGCCGTGGAGATGGCCACGTGCACAGGCAGCAGCAGCCGCGAGGGGGGGGGRGGGGGGGGKAAATAGCAACTTCGCTGCTGCTCACTGCTCGCTGCCGGGGGGTGAGGGGTAAATAACCAGCACGACACCTCTTCAACACGAGTGTGCCGTGCTACAAAGCCATGGACACACTGTGGCGAGTGTGTTATGAGGCTGCTTACGCACGTGCATGGCTCGGCAGGTGCCTGGGTTCAAACCCCAGTGGCAGCAGTTGCATCCCGGATTTTAATAATATAAAATTTGGGAGCGGAGCGGGGCGGGGCGGGGCAGCGTGGCGCGCGCGCGCATGCGGCGGTCTTGGCCTTGGCGCTTGCGCGCACGCGTCATGATGCAGCTTCCTTTTTCGCCACGTGGAGCTCTCCTGCTACAGCACCTTTCTTCGTTGTTTTTCCTGCTTTTTCGCCCGAAAACGTCCAGAAAACAGCCAAAAACCCGCCTGTCGGGTTTTGTCGTATTTCCCTGTTGTGCGGTGTGGTGGGTGGGAGCGGGGACCGTTCCCGCTCCGATACCAATGTAGCGGACCCACCAGGTGTGGTGCTCCGCTAGTRACAGAGATGGAGATGGAGGAAAAAGGGGGGAGCGAGATGGCACAACGCAGCTCCCCACGCAAGACTCCAACGCACGTACTCCAAATGTGCAAGTGAAGAATGCCTGAAAACAGACAATGGCTGGGGGATACCCCAGCGGACTGACGGGACTGGACTGGACTGGCTGGTACCGACAGAGGTACCGACCTGGACTGGCCTACCCCGAATACAACACAGGCCTGTGAGAACAGGCCAAGGGGCTGGTCTCACAGGCCAACCCGAGGTCCGCTACAACTAGCTACCCTGACATGCCAAGTGTTGTTCCCTCGTTTCAAACGAGGCTAACTACAACAACTAACTCTAACTAACCTACGATCTTGAGGTCACGGGTTCAAGTCCCCGTCCGACCTCAACCGGGGCAAAAGCTGAGCTCCTTAAAAAAAGAGCTAACTCGGGGTCAGATGGATTCGATCCTCGAGTCACCTGATTCCCAATCCGCACCGAAACCCACTGAGCTACCTCCTACTTCGGTTAGAAGAGGAGCTTCTCAGGTATATGCAGAGGAGTGGGGCTTGGTCCGCCTAGTGGACTGAGCCCAACAACGTTTAAGTGAGGAGCCAAGCCCCGACGAATGCCGTAATTCGGCTGCCGTAGGCTTTTTGGGTCATTATGGCTGCCCTGGTCATACGGTCGGGGCCTATATTAATTTAACGTACCGATACTTAATATTTTTTTTATTATTATTATTTTTTTGTCCGTACCGTCAGCTTCGTCCGATGCTAAATCATCCTAGTGGCACCCGATACCTCGACCTCCGCGGCCGAGGGGTTTATAATATTTTCACACTCATAATTTTTAATGAGCGTCGTAACGAGGCCCGCACCTTGCGCACGGTTGGTTTAGGCGCCGTCCTACCAGTAGGTAGACAGGTACCATGCCAAATCACAGTGCGTGTCGTAGATCTAATCGCCACAATATTAACCCAATCAATCCCTCGACCTTTTCGGTCCGAGGGTATTATTACTGATCCTAACCATCACAGTGCGCGTCATAATAACGCGCGATCAATCTCTCGAAATTTTCTCACCGACTCGCCCAGGCCTCAATGGCCGAGAAAATCGTTTTAAGTGTCATGCTAAAGCATGCACACCCTTCTCATACCTGACCGGCTCCGTCGTGGTAGCCGATGTCGTCACCGTGTCGAATGTAAAAGCATGATCAAATACAAGGGTATTTGGTCCGACAACACGTTACACTACGCTAAAAACATAAAATTAAAAACACACTCAAACAAAACAATCACTCCTAGTCCCTTTAGTATCCAACCTATAATCTTTTGATACGAGAATCAGTAAAGTGTCGCACACTTGAGATAAAACTACGTGGACGCAAGGCTTACTTATATTGACTAGCCATGCATGCCTACTGAAGCAGTCGCGACGATGGAGTAGTATGTAGTACCCTTAATCACAAGGTCCTCGATGATCTTGAGGGCCACATTCGACACTTAAGTGTCTGCTGACACGTGCCTTGAGGGGTTAATCTCTCGATGTTGGACAACCACGAAGGCAGTTGAGAACCACACCCTCTTCTGAACCCTGCGAAGAGTGGGTGGTACACAGGTTCTGACCTGTGGTGACAGTCATCTCTCAGAGCCTTGGAGTCGAGATCCATCGTCTACGGCTTGAAGAAAAATCAAGTGTTTTCACTTTGACGACTGCCAGGAAATCCAACGTCCAACTATAATAATTCTAAGAAACAAACGGTTTAAGGAAAATCTCCCTTCTCTCTCAAGGCATAATCTACTTAACGTTTACACACGGTCGTAATAGACCGCATTACCACTCAGGGTATATATATATATATATATATATATATATATATATGAGATCGCAGACAATCAAATCTAGAGTCCGACCATAGACATACCTGCAATCACATCAAAGATTCAACCAATATCCACACACTACACGGGTCAACTTCAACCACTCTCTGCACTCACACCCCTTTTCTTTAGCAATACAAACCTCACCCTTTGTGCAACCATCACAAAATAAAACACTCATTATTTTTATTAAATGACATGTGTAGTACACCGAACATGTTCGGAGCTTTTGCGAACGTCCGAACATGTTCGGGTGTTCGGTCTTTTCAAAATTTATACTAGCTTAAATACGAAAACCAAAATAGTCTTTATCTCTAGAAAGTTAAATTTTGTCGAACTCCCTGAATTAGTAAAAATTTGGACACCATCTCGTTTACAGATCTATACTAACTTTGATAAGAACTTAGAATAAAACTTAAGTTCTTGCCAAGATAAAATTTAAGTAACTACTTAAATTTGTAGAAATTTCGACAACGCTTCCCTTAAAGAAAGTAGTTTTTCAAAATTTATACAAAGCTAAGTATAAAATATGAAATAATCTTGACTTTTCAAAAGTCAAAATTTGTCTAACTCCCAGAATTAGTAAAAATCCGGGCAGCATTTTCCCTAAAAAAAAAGGTTTTGCAAATTTTTACTAAGCCAGATATAAAACTTAGACAAAAAATTGAAGTTTGCAAACCAGATTGGACTAACTCTTTGGTTTTGTAGAAATTTCCGCAGCCCTTCTCATTGGAGAAATATTTTTTCAAGATTTATACAAAGCCAAGTATAACAAATGATCCCAGAAATGCGATAATTGATCTAAAAAAAAAAAAAAATTAGCTTAGAAAATGCAGAAAGAATTGACCTAAGTAAAAAACCGTTAGCTCAGAAAATGCAGAAATTGACCTAACTGCTACAACTCTAGCACGTGACGAGCATCTAAAGCAACTACCTATCAGTTTGGAACTCAGACTAAGTAAGACTCTCACTCAACCACATGCAAGTCTAAACCACAATGGTAAGTACTCTTACCAACCCAAAAGTTAAACCTTGTCAACAATAGTTCATAATCTTTCAATGATTTGTCCCTTATACCAACTTAGATATGGCATAAACCTAGACCATCCAACTTGGGAACAATTGTCTAACTAAACCATTGAATATACACAAACACAGGGCAACACAACTTTTTTTTTTTTTGGGCATGTGACTAAGCCGTCCAACTTAGTACAATGCCTAGTCGCCTTGAACTGTTAAAAAAAATTACCACGTTATATTTATCTCTCTACACTTAATTTTTTAAGGTAGCATATGACTGCACCATTCAACTTAGAAACAAGACTTATCCTAACCCTCTTACCACCAGTTCACTCTTAGTTAACACTTTCTTCAATTTGTGATAAAGTATAGTCATATCATCCAACTTAGGAACAATTATCGGGCTAGCCTGTTCATAAGTAAAATAATATTAAGGTACACACAAAATTTTACCCCATTGGTTTCAACATGTGCGTGGCTCCAGACCAGACCATCCAACTTAGGAACAATTGTACGGTCCATCACCTGGTTCTCCCCCAGAATAAAGTAAGAAAGAAGTTTGAGTCATCCAATCGTATGAAACATTGCTCAAACTCTCTCTTTCATAAGCAAATGAAACATAAGGAACCCCAAAATAAAATAAGGTCACCAAACCATCCAATCTTATTGAACAATTGCTTGGTCCCTTGAAGACAAATACAGGCAACCCACGCAAGTTAGAGCAACCAGACCATCCAACCTAGGAACAATTGTCTGGTCCGCCAGACAGTCAAAATAAACATAGCACTGAGCCTTCTAACTTAGTACAATGACCTAACCTTTGGTTGACTTGGTCAATATAAACATAACCACCTTCCTTCCGCCTTCCCCCGATGCAAGACCCTTTTACAATTTGCCTTCAGGCAAATAAGAAAAGTGAAATTGAGATTGCGCATGCATTCCTTTACTTAGCCCCGATTTGTGTCCAAAAAGTAAAACATAAGCTCAATATGCGATGCACTGGTATGCAGTATGCTAAATCAAATTGTAGCACGATGTACAGGTAAGGGTGTTAAGTGGGTTTATAGAAGGAAGCGATGATTCCCGCTCAGTTCCCTGCCTCTAGAACCTCGCCTATATTCCGGCAGAGCTCCCGCAATCGGTGGGCAGACTCGCTACAGAATCTTGATGCGGTCCTACGGGTTGCTATCCCACCTGCCACCTCCCTCTCAGAACTAATAGACCAGACTTATAGTAAGAAGGGTAGAAGGAGAACCTTTAAGTCGCTCAGATACAAAGGGGGTGCACTTAGACTCCCGTGAGAGAGCCTTGTAATCTTCATTCACTTGAGGGGCCCGAAATGGTGACCAAAATGCACAACAACTTGGTTAATCTGAAGTCCAACTGTCTACTGTTGTCTCTCTGATGATCCCTCTAATGACAACAATATCCCCTCCCTATCAACGAACTCCAACCTATGGCAGCTCCAACCTTGCCAGGTAGGTACTCTCTTTGCTTCTTCCTTGTTGTAGTCTGTGGCTAGTCCACTTGGAGGGACAAGTGGCACACCAGTCAACACCTAATCCCTCAGCCTCATGGCTGGCCTCACTCTGCTGCCACTAACTGCATGGGTCACGCATAGTCGACGAGACGAGCGGCGTATCGACACATAGGTAAATCTTCAATCTCACCTCTCTTGGCTAGTTCCTCACTACCTCGCCCAAACAGGTAGGCGGTGCGTCACCCAACAAATAAGTTTTCGAGCTTTTCCCCTTCCCACTGCGCCCATCCACCCGTAGCTTGGTGCAAAGGATCCTTCCACCCAAGCCTGAAAGGTTTTCACAATGCGCATGTCAAGTCAAAACAGCCGTGTTCAACTAGGTAGCCCCCCCCCCCGCCTTTTTCGTGTGCGCTACCTCGGACTCTTGGTGACCAGAATAAGCGCACCATGCAGTATGACAGTGGCTCTGAGTAGCCACGCTGTCGCCAGTCCAGCACTTCCTCTCGAATCCACCAGCGCACAGGTAAGTCTTTTGTCCCCGCCGCTATCCTTACGCTACTCCAATCGTATTTGGGTGAACAAAATCAGAATGAATCTTCCAGTAGAACGTGGGAAGATTCACACAGGTGTCGAACAAAATCACCAATGTCGAGTAAGCCCGTCCGCTGCTCCCTCGTTCTCTCCCTGTTCTGTAGCCTGCTTCGGCATACGTGTGCGCCCTGCCTTCTTGCTATCTCCCTCTATTTCCTAGCACATCGCTCCACCCGCCAATCCGACGCTCGCGTTCGACTCGCCCGGGGCGAGACCTCGAAAATGGTCTTTGCTTCACCCGATCCCAGCAAGGAACGAGCATCCATGCCTCCGCCAGGATGCACACTTCGTTCGGATCCCGTTCAAGTTCGCGTAGGCTCCTTTCCGTCGTGACGGAGCGACTTCGTGTGTGGAGGGGTTAGTTACCCGGACACGGTCATGACCGCCAGCGAGATCGCAACTGCTATCGTCGATGAAAGGTACATGCAGAGAAATCAAGCAAAAATAAAATGAGGATGTATCTTCCACTAGAACACGGAAAGGTACATCGTCATATTCCAAGATTTACTGTTTTTTCCCCTTCGCACAGCCTGCTCCGCTCGTTCCAAACAGACCGCTGCCCATATCTAAAATCTGGCATGGCCAATCAACTCGGAATGGCTCTAGATCCTTGTTCAGAATCTTTCCTTACCCGTTTTTGTGAAGAAATGAGCAATTTAGACAATTTTTCCTCCCACCATAGATGTGATTCGGCTTCCTTCGTGCACGCTTTTCTTTACTAACCTATTCATACGCTAATTTTCGTCCTATTCTAACCACGGATTCGGGCTCACCAACCCTTAAAAACCCCGCGTAGGTTCTTTCTTATCTCAAATCCGACAAAAAACGAGCGAGATACGCTTGTTTTCCCTCTCTTCTTCTTCCCCCTTCCACCATATCTCGACGCAACACCTTTTCTTCCTAACTCCAACTCTACTAACTTAGGGTCAAAACTAACTACAGATTCACGGTCGCCCTAACCTACAACCCCTATCTACCATTTCCCTGATTGTTTTCCATGTTTTCTTCCTCATCTCTTCGATACCTTCACGCGTCTCTTTCCTTCCTTACCTCTCTTTCTACTTACTCTCTGTCTATTTTGACTTGACCAACAGGTCCGCCCTAACCCAGATCCTTAGACTAACATCTTTACCAACTCGTTTTCATCAAGGAACGACCGGGCTATACGAGTTGCACTTCCACCATAGTTGTTTTTCCCCGTATACAACCTTGAAATGCATCTGGCACAAAATCGTGTCAGATTCACTCCCTCTTTTCTCACTTCGTGTTCCCACCTCTGTGTTGTCGTAGTGTTCGATAGCGGTCGTCTCCACAACCATCACATTGTTCACCCGCTTTTGCCAATCTCCTCCAGGTTTCGAGGAAGACCTCGTAAGAAAACCAGCTACTAGTCGGGTTCGAAAAGTCTTTCGCCCCTATACCCAGTTCGTCGCTGCGCAGTAGGCTGTTGCCGCAACCTCTCCAGCTTTGCTTTGCTCAGGCGGAGCCCACCACCACCTAGGGCCTTCAAAGACCAAGCTCCCACTCAGACAGTTGGCCACGCTGTCGAGCGTATCCGCTCCCGCCTTTTTCACATAGGCGAGAGCCCTCCCGTCCATGTCACGCAGGAGTAACACAAAATGAAATCAAGAGATAACTCATGAATGACGCAAAATAACTCCGCGAGCCGCCGATACGGTCGTGGTTGCGTCGCCCGTTTGCCGCTCTAGCCAGGTGCGCTAGCTGTAATTTTAACGGTCCCCTACGACAGGATAGGTTCTCGCGGGGCATAAGCTTTCCTTCCCTAAGGGACTGTCACCACCCTCAGGGGTGTATCCCTACCGAGCTACTGACCCACATGCGAAAGCTTTTAGATGCAATCACATTTGATCGAAACAAGGGTAACTTGGATGAAAAGAAATAGAAAGAATAAAGAATGAGAATCATTTTGACGGGTATAGGTAGATAAGGTCATTCGGGATAGAACCGATAAGCCCCGGGAGAAAAACTAAGTCATTTTGACCTTATCTACTTAATGTCATTCGAATTGATTTTATGACACTCTGTGAATTAATCTTCTTCAGAACAACAAGTTCATTTTGATAAACAGGCAGGTAGAAGGTAAAAAGAAGACAATCTTTTTTTTTTCCCCAATAGGTAAAATCAATCTCTTTTGCAAACATGCTTCTACCTACCTGCACTCAATGCAAAACAACCAAGTTCAAAAGAAAACAGTACAATCTCATACTCGAGTTAGACCTTTCCATTCGCATGCATGACTCACACAACTTTCCTCTATCTTTTCTTTTGAACATTCAAAACAAAAAGGGTCAAGCAAAGTGTGGGTTCACACAGATGTGAAGGGAAATCGGAGTCAATCAACTGACCTTAAGTGAAGTATAAATCGACTCACTCAAGAAAGCCGAGTAATTTCTTAATCAAATAGGAGATCACCGTCATTTGAAGTCAAAACGTGCGACCCACAACTTCACAAGTTGTGACTATTCTACTGAACGACCGTCCGCCTCTTTCTCCAAGTGCCTGATCGTGCCAATATTGGGTCCACAAAGATGTCTGAATGAGATAACCCTCAAAGAGGGTGCTCCCATGATCCAGTCCTACATGGTCCAAATGCCTCAAACCATCCCAATGCAGTCCTAATTGCAGCACGTTCCCCAAGGATAGTTCCAAACCAACTCACAGATTCACACCGCCTCAAACCAATACATCCACAACCCAAGTTGGTACCACTTGGTCCCAAGATGGTCCCAAGTTGTCTTGGGCAGTCCCACACCATCGCCGACAATGCCAAATAGTCCATAACTCAAAACCGCTCGCACGACGCGCCGTAAAAAAAGTAAAGGTAACCCTGACTCAAAACCGCATATGCTGCGAGCCCCAATTACTACTTCGCCACGTGCATCCACTCCATGCTGTGCTGCCAGTCCACACACCACTACCGCACAGTCCCAAATGTGCACTAGTGTCACAAAACACACGACGGCAGACCACCTCTCGTACACCATCAACCGGTACCATGGTTGCCCCGCAGCACAACTGCCAGATCACACACAAAAAACTGTCTCCACTGTGACGCAAAAGATCCACAACTTTTTCCCTCACAATAGTGTCGCCAACTAGACAACATAACCCCAACAAAAATAACGTTGTCGCTGCCGAGCAGCACCTCCCCCCAAAAATTAGTGTCGGGGTTGCACCGTAATTTCGCCAGCACAATGGTCTCACTAAATATATAGTCGTTGCCATGCCGTCGAACGGGCAATACTTCCCCCCAAAAAAAACTGTCGCCGAGTCAAAATTTCGACAGCGTAACCCCACCGGATACATTGTCGTTGTCCTGCCACTGATCGAACAACACCTCCCCACATGGACATTAAAAAAGGCATCGGTGGTGCACGACAAAACCGGCAACAGGTCTTGACGCCGCGACAGCAGTCCGGCAACATAACCCCACTAAAATAGGTGTCGCTTGCCACACCGTCCGACCCGGGGCAGAGAGCCTCCATCCCTTGGCTATGGCTGCCCCTCTTCTGCTCCTCCAGCAACGTCTCCTCATCCTGCAGACCTCCACTTCCTCCACCAGCAGCATTTCCCCCTCTACAACAACATGAAGCAGCCAACCAACATTCACACAAGTGGATGCCCCAGCAACACTGCCACAAGTGTGAGGCTGTTGGGTGGAGTGCTGACGTATATAGCTAATCGAAGGCATGTGGGCAATTGATTTGTCCACAACCAAGCAAAATTCGTCGGTGCTCGTGACCCTCAATCTAGATCAACGGTCAGGAGCTCGATGCCTTGGTTTTTCCCTAGGGGAACCAAGGTTATCAACCCCCAAGAGTATCTGGCCGTTTTCCCAGGCCAGATACTCCTGTAAATGGCTGTACTCAGCCATTTACTTCAGCCAGCTCAAAACGAACAGGCGCAGTCCCATCAGCCCCTAAAACCTTCCGGGACTGCACTTGTTCCGCGGTTGTGACCATGTACGTGACCGTCATTTTTGTTTTTTTGTTTTTTTTTCTTTCCACCCCCTCATTTTCTTTGTGAGGGGCAGTTCGTCGTTCTGAGACGAGCTGCCACCCCCGTCACTTCATAGGGTCAACTATAATCAAGCTCCACAGGGCTTCCTTGCCCACCATCTGCGCGCCTGTACCTAGACACAAACAGTGCTAGGTTCGGGCGCGCCTAAAGTTTGCAGCTCGTTTAAAAAACGAACGGGCGCAGCTCCACAGACCCTTAGCGGAAGAGGATAGGGGGGGACTAAAGAACCAAAACAAAAAAAAATATAAAAAAAATCTCAATGAAAAGAAATAAAACGAAGTAAAAAGAACTTACCTTGAAACGAACAGGGGTTGCCCGTTCAAAACGAGTGCCCACTTCTCCTACCAACCGTTCGTTAAAACGAACAGGCTCGACGGATAGTTTCATGTTCTGACTGAAGATTCATTCGATCTTGTTCCTCCTGTTGATGAAAGAACCATGAGGCATTCGCGGGGTTGAAGACTGTCTGTTCTCTCTCTCTCTCTCTCTGCAACCATCACCATTGGTCAGTGAGCTGTTGTGAAGGCCCTCCGAGAGAGACGCCACAAAAATGTTTGTTCGACTACCAGAGAACGACTCGTCCGTCCCTCGTACTGGAAACCACCCACAAGTGTGCAGAGAGTCCCTCGTAACTGAAGTACAAGGCCCCATGCCCCGTACCCGAATGTAGCCACGCTAATGCGGGAGATTCGTTCGATTTTGTCTATCCTATTGATGGGAAGTCAGCCCACGAATGTCCAGTCACCCTGTTCGTTAAAACGAACGGGTACTCTTAATAAAATCATGAACAAAAAAAAAATAAAAAAAAATCTAAAGAAATAATGAATTTTAAAAAAATCTAAAAAATCTAAGGCAAATCTAAGAGAAAAAAACTTAAAGAAAAATCTAAAAAAAAATAAAATAATAAACTTACCTTGCGGCAAAAACGGTCGTCCGTTAAAACGGGCGTCAAAACTTTATGGGGACTTTACGTGCCCTTCACTTCAGTTGGCACCATGTGGCGCTTCGTTTTTAGTTTAGTTTTTTTTTTTTTCCAATTTTTTTTTTTTTTTTTTTTTTTTATGATAAAAACCAACGGTCAAATCAAAACGCGTGGCTTTTCAGCCACGCCATTTTGAAATACAGACCGCAATTTGATCCCGACCGGGATCGAGAAAAAAATTGAACCATTTCTCGATTTACGCGTGTCATCCTTGCGCAGGGGCCATGTTGAATCTGCACGGCTGATTTCAGCCGCGCGATCTCATCAATCGCACGACTGAATCGCGCCTTATGATGGCCAGCTCAAAAAGAGCTAACCTAGTTGGGCACAATTGGATTCGTCCCCTGCATCTGCCATACGGCAGTCTACTTTGTTTACTTGCTAGGCTAGCTCCTTTCACAGGAGCAAAAACAGCAACCCTTTTATTTGAAGGGTTACGCCCAGTAGGCCGCCCCTCATGCCCGATGCCCGTGGCTCAGCGGCCCCTGCCTGTCTGTTTGCTTTCCGGTGGATGGTTGCCCATCCATGACTTAGGGGTCACCCAACGGGTAGGTCTCGGCATTAGCCTGCCGCCCCCCTGGCTCGAAGTCAACCCCGCGGCCCAGGAAATAAAAAATCTTCCCATTCCTCCCTCGTCGTGGCCCCATATCCGATGCATCTTTTTTTTTTTTAGCCTACTTAGGCCCTGAATCGAGCGGTTGCATTATTTTAGGTAGGATAGGTCTAGCTTTAGCGATCCAACGACCACGTACCTCTGCAGCTTCGACAAAAGCAAAGCATTGCCAGTTACTGTCGCTACTCTCGGACGCCACAAGTGTCCGAACCAAAGCTTGAAAACTTTTAGTCTCTCAATCATAGGTCAGGTCTGAATAAACTTTTGACAAACGCCAGTCTCATCAAGTTCTTCAATTCAGCAAAAAGGTCAGACAACGTCCGACGTTAAAAAACCCTGACAAATACCCTTCTTACGGTATTTGCCCCAACAACGCAACTGGGGGCGCGACCTACTGTAAGGCTTAAGCGTGGGCCTTGGTGGACTGGGCCCAATACGACCCTCGGTGGTAATAGCAAATATTCAAATAAAAAATTCGAAGACGGAAGTGGAGGAGGGTCTCGCATGTGAGCAACCACTGCAGCGGTCTCCCCACAGTGCCCCGGACCGCTCTGCCCGGACATTGTTAATCTCTCTCGAGTCCTAACGGGCATGCACACACTCAATCCTCTCGCGGTCGATTCGTGGGTGACGGATGGTGCACCCGCAAAAGGTCCTTGCCAATCTGGTTTCCTTTACCTCATGGGCTAAATTAACCACCGGCTCACAGACACGTAGAACTCCTCGGTCCGTTTTTCACGACGGGCAAGGTCAAGGAATTTCGCCAGCATCTCGAACGAGTAGGAACCCGAAGGTCAGACATAGGAGTTGTGTGCTTACCGCCGTGACAATGTCTAAATTCGACGTCACGTCCGAGTCAAGGAACGCCGGAGCATAAAAATAATATTAATACGACGATAAATAATAAAATATTTAAAAAATTTTAATCGTAAGAAAACGACGAACGTGGATGAGGAACTGCGTATATCACTCCGATTCCGCTGACGGCAAAACAAAGGGGGGGATAGCCCGTCGGACCCTCAACGCCTCGACCTCTCTACGTCGTTCCAATACTCTTATATTGTCGCCGTTGGCCTCGATCCCTTAATCTCTCGAGTGGAAGTCTGATACCGTAACCAATTGTGGTAGGCCCAAGGCTGAGTATAGCAATGACGGGCATTTATATAGATGGTTATCACAGGGCGAGCGAGTCTAATTCTAAACGCTCCACAACCACACCTCGGTCTATCAACTAATCCACAACCGCCAAGCCCCTCATCTTCCGCTCATCTCTTGTCTTCCCGTTTTTACCCTTCCGCCCATCCTGCTTATTACATAAAGCTATATGTCGAGCGCATCGGTTCCGGGCAAGGGGGGACCCTCCCGGTCGCATCACGTAGGAGTTGGTCATAGTCGCATTTACTAAATGGAGCTTCCGCAGCCGCTCTGGCCAAGTGAGCAGGCCATACCTCTCGCGAGCCCCTACAACAGGATAGGGCCTACGAGAGGTACAACTTACCTCAACCTTACGGGAGTTGTCACCTCCCTTCAGTGGGCGTATCCCCGCTGAGCTACTGGTCCACAGTATGAAAGTTAATCAGTTGCAATCACAGAGATAGACCAGCCAAGGACGTTTGTCGTACGATGTAGCATAGGGGGCACGCTCGGTTTCACGCCTCTATAGGACCCGCCGGCGAACCGACGCATTGGGGGCGTTGAAGTCCCAAACGCGAATCATCGTCAGTCGACTAGGACATATCTCACTCACCACGCGTCACACCACACTAAGAACATAAAATTAAAAACACACACACACATGGAACGACACAAAATAAAACAACACAAACAATCCTAGTCCCTTCAATAGTAATCCCATAACCTTCCGACGTGGAAATCGAATAGGCGACACGTGCGATACTTAGTATAAAATCGCGCGGACGCCGGACCTTCTCGTACCGACTCGCAATGCAAGCTTATGCAAGCAGTCGCAACGATGACGTACTATGTAGCACCAAAAATCATGCATTCCTTGTTAATCTTGAGGGTCGCATTCGACACTCAAGTGTCAGCTGACACTCGCCTTAAGGGGTTAATCTCTCGACGCTAAACAACCGCCAAGTGAGGTTGAAAACCACACCCTCTTCTGCACCCTGAAGAGAGTGGGTGATACATAGATTCGTACTTGTGATGGCAACCCTGGAGACCAACTCCATCATCTAGGGTCTGAAGAAAACTCAAGGGGCTTACTCTTTGATGACTGCCACGGACTAGAACGTCCAACTATAAAAACTATAAAAAGCAAAGGATAAAAGGGGATCTCGCTTTTCTCTCAACACATAATCTTTTTAACCCTTACGTACGGTCACAATAGGCAGCGCAAACACTAAAGGCGTATTTATGTACATACGTATAAAGAGTTATAAATATGTGATGATCACTTATCACAATTACAATGTGACTCTCCTTAACCATATATATGTGTATAATCGCAGACGGTCAAATCCAAAGTCCGAAACACAAACATATCACAATCACATCAAAGATTCAACCAAAAGTCAACGCACTACACGGGGTCAACTTCAACCATTCTCTGCGCTCACACCCCTCGCTTTAGCCATATAAACCCCAACCTTTGTCAAACCTTCCATAAATAAAGACACTCAATATATTTGTTAAAGAACCATTTAATAAATTCTGAATGAAAACCCAAATGAAACAATTCAAACCACAGGGCCAAAGCCTTTAGGCTGAGTTGACAAAAGTGAATTGGAGTTGAATCGTAAACCGACGAATCGACCACCAACCTGTTATCAGTGATAACAGACGATGATCCTCGTGAGATCAAGCTGAACCTAGCCCAAATCCTGAATTAAAACGATCAAGAGGACCTGTAACACGAAACAAATCAATACCCAATGCTATTTATCAGTGTATGGGGAATAAAACTTCATAACACTCCTCACTCAAGATTCTTATGCGAACTAAGTCTATCTCTAATCCAGTGTCTAAAGAAAGGTAGACTTATGAGAGAATCTCCCTCATACAGACTGGATTGTCGGACTCTCGAATATAATCTATCTCCTTTAAACTAAAAAAAAATTGGCAGCGCTTCTCGTAGGAAAAATGTCTTTTCAAAATTTATACTAACCTAAATATAAAAATATAAATAATATTTAACTCTCGAAGGTCAAATTTTGTCTAACTCCCTGAATTAGTAAAAATTTAGGGCACCATCTCCTTTAGAAAAGTAGAATTCCCAAATTTATACTAAGCTAGATAAAAACTCAAACATAAGACTTGAGTTTTATCAAGACAAAATTTGAGTAACTCCTTAAATTTGTAGAAATTTCGGCAGTGGTTCCTGTAGGAGAAGTAACTTTCCAAAATTTACACAAAACTAAGTTCAGAATCCAAAATAACTTAGGCTTCTCAAGGTCAAACTTTGTCTAATTTCCTGAATTAGCAAAACTTTTAGGAGCACTCCCTTTAGAAAATGAGATTTTTCAGATTCTTACGAAGTCATATGTAAACTTTAGACAAGTTGGACTTTGAAAAGTCAAAATTTGACTAACTCATTGGATTTGCAGAAATTTTAGGCAGCGTTTCCTGTAGAGAAAGTAACTTACCAGGATTTATACAAAACTAAATATAACAAATGATTCCAGCAAATGCCAGAATTGACCAAAGTATAAAAAACTTAGTTAAGAAAATGTAGGAATTGAACCAACTCTTATAGCTATAGCACGTGGGAAACAACTAAAGCAACTACCTATCAAAAACTGAAACTCAGACCAAGTAGTGATCTCACTTAGCCACATGCAAGACCAAACCACAAAAGTGAGTACTCTTATCAACCCCAAGATTAAACCTTATCAAACAATAGTTCATAATCTTTCAATGATTTGTCCCTCATACTCAGCTTACATAAGACGTAAGACTAGACCAGCCAATCTTATGGAAACCTATCTAGCTCAACCATTGGATATACACAAAGACAAGACACTAAAACATTTTTCTTCTCTGTGCATATAATTAGGCTATCCAACCTAGTCGCTCTAAACTGTTTAAATTATCCAAGTTATACATAATTGTCTGCACTTAGTTTTTTACGGTAGCATATGAATGAACCGTTCAACTTAGATAAAAGTTCAGCCTGCCCCTTCTTACCACGAGTTTACTCTTAATTCATACTTTGTTCACTTGGCGATAAGCTAAAGTCAGACCATCCAATCTTATGGAAACATGTTTGACTGGCCTGTTCATAATTGAAGTAATATAGAAGTATAGACAATGTTATCCTTCTGGTTTCCGCATGTGCATGACTCCAAACCAGACCTCCTAATCTTATGAGAACTTGTCCAGTTCTTTGCCCGAATTCCCCTCAGAATAAAACAGGAAGAGTTAGAGTCATTTAATCTTATGGAATATGCCCAACTCTCTTTCAGAAACCAATAAACATAAGAAATTCAAATGAAGCAAGGCAACCAAGCCATCCAATCTTATAGAAGTCTGCTTGGTCCCTGAAAAAGTCAAACACAAACAGTCATCGCAAATTAGAGCAACCAGATCATCCAATCTTATGCAAATCTGTCTGGTCCTCCAAACAATCAAAGATAAACATAGCACTGGACCCGTTCAATTTATGGAGATTCTCCCAATCTTTGGTTGACCCAGTCAGTCACAAACGAAACCACCTTCCTCTCACCTTTCCCCTAGATGCAAAGTATTTTCACAATCTGCTTTCAGTCAAACAACAGAAATTGAACTGAGCTTGCACAAACATTTCTTTACTTAAGTCTGGTTTGTGTCATGAAAGTCAAACTCGAAGTTCGTATGGGATACAGACAATATACTCAGTCAAACTATAGCAAGAAGTACAGATAGGGGTTATAACTAGGTCCATAGAGGGAGACGAAGGTTTACCTCCCAGTTCCCTGTCTCCGGAACTCCTCTTGAGTTCCGGTAGAGCTCCCACAATCGATGGGCACACTCCCCATAAAGTCTTGATGCGGTCGTACGGGTTGCAATCCCGCATACCGCCTTCCTCTCTAAACAGGATTAGACTTAGAGTAAGAAGGGCAGAAGGAGGGGTTTCAGACTCTCGAGATACAAGAGAGGGACAACTCAACTCCTAGGAGAGGGCCTTGATATCTTCATGCGCCAGAGGGCCCCACAATGGTGACCGAAACCCAACAGCCTGGTTAACGAAAGTCAAACCGTCAACTGTTGACTTTTTGGTGACTTATTTCACTGCTTTGTGTGGTGGGATGAATGACACACATGCCAACAACCAAGTCCATCCTTCACAGCTGGTTTGTTACCGTTTCAATCCACAGATTAAGCAGTATGCTAATCAAAAGTAAGTCTGCAACTCACGCTTGGCTTCTGAGTCCTCGTCATTTCATCCGAGAGAATAAACAGTGCCCCAGCCACACAAGTAAGCGGACCACTTCGTCTTCTGTTACTCCGGCTGGTGAGATGGATGGCATATCAGCTAACAGGTAAAGTCCCTCCCTCACCTCTCTATGCAGCAGAATAAGCAGCGTAATAGTCCACAGGTAAATCTTCAAGCCCTGCTGTTGTCCTCACACTACTCCCATCACTTAGATGTCAGGAGCGTCGACTTAGGTAATTATTCATTATTGGCTGGACTTTCCCCTCTCTTCTCCTTTCAGCTCCTTCATAACCTTTTCCCGACACTCCTTTCTCTCTACGGGAAGCCCCCGATATTTGCCGCATTGTGGCATTTGTTGTTGGGCTAAACGAGAAAAGCTTCTCCGGTGGAACACAGAAAAAATGTACCTTCCCATTTGCCTCTTGGTTCCTGATGCCGACAATAGGAGGTTGAGCGGCGCATCGGTTGAAGCAGGTAAGTCTTCATTCCCTCGTGGTCGGCCTCACGCCCCTCGATCCTTACTACTCTCTTCGACAGGTTCGGTAGCAAGTCCGACAACAGGTAACCCTCCAACTTTGTGGCTTGCCTTCAACAGCATCCTACGTATGACGGGCAGGCACACAGACTGACAGGTAGATCTCCGCTCCTACTGCTCGCTTAGACCGAACCTTCGGCGAGATCCGACTAGGTACGTATCCTGGTATCATCACCTTGACCTCTCTCCTGCTTTTCGATCCACTTGGCCGACTCTCTTCGGTCAAGTTCGTACGCTTCGAACACACATCCAAATAGGAGTGCGGGCTGAGCACACACATTACCGCCTCAGTGGCCGGGAATAGTATCAGTTTAAGTCGTCAGGTGAAAGCGATCCGCAACAGTGGGTACCACGGTCACAGAGCAAACGTCCCCCGCTACTCTTAAGAAAGCGGATTGCCACGGTCCTATGTTCTGAATTAATTAATCAGTCATGAGCAAAACGGGGGTAACATTTTGCTAGAATATAGGGATACACTCTGCAGTTCCTCCATGCGCAACAGTGGTATCGAGAAAACTATTTTCACCGATAGGATACACACTATCAAAAAGAACCTTTCGCTAGAACACAGGAATCTACGATACTACTTCAATAACTTCCTCCCGGCTCGTAGCCTCATCAGCCAATACCGATCAAACAGCTGCTTATACGCAGGAACTGTTGTGACCAATCTCTCTGCAACTCGTCGAAACCCTCTCCTTACACTTTTGTTCGCTCGATCTCATAAGGAATCCAGCGATATATCTTTTTTTTTTTTCCACTTTCCATATTTTTCATATCCCTCGCGCAACCTTTTCTTCTAGCTTTTATAATACTAATTTTACAATAAAACCAACCTCGGATATAAGTTCGTTTGACTCCAAAACCACCAATTAGTTATCCTCCCTTCTTAAATCTGCTAAAAAATGAGTCGGTTATGCCCGTTTTCTTTTCGTTTCCCCATAACCTCGCGCACTTCTTATCTTTTCTTACTCCCTATCTACTAACTTGTTGTCGAAACTAACGTGGCCATCGAGCTCACCCGGGGTCAGAACCCCCAACTCGACTCTTTCTTGCCTGGATCCACGAAGGATCGAGTGAGATAGCCGCTCTTCTTACTTCGTTTTCACCTCTTTCGTCGTCACGCGTCCCTCTTCTCCGCTCTTTGTTGACGTCAGTGGCAATTCCGCCCAGCGCATGTTTCCTAAATGCTTGGCAACCCTCCTGACAGCTCCGACCGCCTCTTAATAAAACTTCGAAGAAAAGTGAAATCGGTCAATAACCGTTTCGACCGACCCTTTTGCCTTTGTACCCGAGCCCGACGAGCAGCTAACCCATCATTGTTGCTATGGCCTCCTCCCAAATTCGACAAAAGGTCTGTACCTCGGTAATGCTGCCGCTTTTTGTCATAGCACCCTGGTGCTGCTCCGCCCGATAGTATTGCGCGCGGACCCGGCCTTCTTCGAAAGTTGCAGTTAGGCCAGTGTAGCTTACTTCGTATCAATCACCCCCGGGCAAAGGCCAACGCTAGACCTCTCAATATCATCCCTATTTTAACAGGTGTCCCGAAGGACTTAAGATGGGACCAGGACCAGGCCTCGGGCCATAATACCCAGAGCCTTTCGTCAAAGCCAATTGCGGGCTACACTTAGTCATCACAAAAGGCCCCGACTGATACGGACAATGGCGCGGTGGTCATGGAAATCAACATCCGCTTAGGAGTGTGTGGTACTTCATCTGTTGTTTCTTTGTACAACAGTTTCACTGCTGGCCTCCACCATGCCGGCCCTGCCCCGCTCTGTGTGTCTCCACTACAATGCCCAGGGCCGTTCTTGCTGTATGCTGTTCACCGCTTTTTTTTTTTTTTTTGTCACTAGTGGACACGCTCACGCCCAAACCTCCCATAGCAGATCGTGGCTGGTGGACGGTGCACCCACAAAAAGCTCACGCCACTTGGGCTCTTCTGCCTCGAGGGCTAATCACCCACTTATTGGCATGCGCATTGACCACTATCGATCTGGGTGCCGCTCGCACCCAACTTTGAAAGGGTTAACAAAAATAACATTAATATAATTTAATAATAAAAATAATAATAATAAAATTAGAACAAAAATCCCACGGCGAGGGGAAGAGAAAAAGCGAGTTTACTAATACTGTCTTGGTCCGGCCACACATCCTTGTCGACCACAAAACCACGGGGATAGTCTCGTCGGGCCCTGAACCCGTCGATTTTCCTCTCGCCGCTCCAATACTCCTGTGTCGTCGCCCGCTGGCCTCGATCCCATAATCTCCCTCTTGAAAGTTTAACATCGCAACCAATTGTCTAGGGCCCTAGGCTAGGTCTAGTATTTGGTGACACTTAAATAAGCAAGTATTGTGCGACTCGCGGATCTACTGAAACGTTTCAAAATCACATTATTTTTTATGGCGTCCTCCGTACATACAAATATGTCGCACTCAAGCATTTCAATCACCAGACAACCTTTTGATCCTGGTTTAATCAGAACAAAAAATTTGACCGACAACCGCGCCAACTCTATAATTATCAATAAGAAAAAAAATCACGCGCACCTTAAGTTTGCGCGCCCACACACTCTCTACTTTAGTCAACCACTCAACTTGTATAAACAATAAACACCGCCGCGACCCACACGATGTACTAAAACCTAAAACCACTTATTTCCTGTCACTTGCAAAAAACAGGGAAGATACCCTTGTAAGGGTATTCGCGCCGACACCGTGCCGCCATCTACGTCGCCCTCCGTACGTACGCACATATCACGGTCAAGCGTACGGGTCAAAGAAAAATGTTATTTACTCGTTAGTTTAATTAGAGGGAAAAAAAAAAAATGGTTGACAACCATGTCGGCCTCACAATCATCAACAAGGAGAGGGATCACGCTCGCCTTAAGTCTGCGCGCCCACACACTCTCTACTCTAGTCAACCTTCAATCACCGTAAACATGAGACACAGTCACGACTCACGCGAGGTACTCAGACTCTAAACCATACTTATTTATGTCATTTGCAAAAACCAAGGCGGATACCCTTGTAAGGGCATTCGCACCGACAATGGTCAAACATTGACTTTGATCTCTAACCTCTTATAATCTAAATTTTGTTTGGTCGTTGGTTTATTGAAAAATGGTTTTGTCAAATTGGAGGTTATAACTAGTTTTTTTGTGTTGTAATATGTGTAGATGGTATTACCACATAAAGCATGATCTTAATTGTCAAACTTATGTTAATCAACTGCAAGAGAAGGCAATAAAAGGCATCGCGGAGGAAGGGGGGAGGGGTAATTCGAATGGGTGAGGAAAAATGAATGGATGTAGAAGCATTAAATGGGGAAGAAACATAAATAAAACCACACATAGGGAGTACGGTCGCGAGGCTGAAACTCAAAGGAATTGACGGAGACCTGCATAAGCGGTGAAGCATGTGGTTTAATTCGATACAACACATAAAACCTTACCAGCCCTTGACATATGAAAGAAACTCATCGTAAAAGATATACTTTGACTTCATATAGGTGTTGCATGACCGTCGTCAGCTCGTGTCCTGTCTCGACTGCCCAACCCGTATTTATTAAGAGAAGGCATGATAAAATCGGGGATGTAATTTGGATAGGTGAGGAAATATTAATAGGCGCAAAACATGAATGAAGGAAGAAGCATGAATAGAGATGCTAGCACGAATGCAAATGGTAATTTAGATGAGGAAGGCACCTCACATGGAGTAAGGATTGTAAATGGAGGAGGACATTTGAATAGGGAAGGTGTCATGGGCAAGAAACATAAATGAAGGAAACAATTTAAGTGGAGAAGTTGATACATATGACAAGTTAATTTAAGCAGAGGCGTAAAAATGGAGGGGAAATCATGAGTAGGGTGGGCGATATAAGTCCATAGAGACAGATCCCATTCCTAACATATAGCCAACAAGAAAACCAAATCCTAAATCTAAACGCTGCAATGTGTGATCATGAATAATCAAACCAGCCTAACCCAAGGGCAAAGTTTGGACCCAACTATTATGATAGTTCATTCCAGTGACACGCAACCTCACACTCGGAGTTATGTACCCATAGTGGAAACGTTGACCAAAATTTGTGCCATTATTGAAAGATTGTTTGGAAAATGGGGTGAAATCCCAGGGCAAAACCATATTTCTCCATATCCCACCGATATTATCCTCACAAAAAGTCAAAGACAAAAATAAAATAAAAAAGAAGATCAATTTTTCTACGTTGCATAGAATACACGTAATTCAGTCCAAACTAGTTTATTTTTGCATATCTTTTTTATTTGTTTAGGCAAATTCATTTTTGATTCACCAAACATGGGGCCTTTCCGTATGAAACGTACAGGTAATATTTGTACGGGATCTGTACCGGAACCTGTACGGAAACCTGTACGGAGGAAGTTTCTGAATAAATGATCACTGGTTGGAGAGATGACTGAAAATTTTACGAAAGTTGGGTTGATCGTCGAAGTTGTGCGGAAATTTTCGTTCATATGACTTGATCCGACAATCTTTCGTTCATACGGCTCAATCTGACAAACTTTCGTTCATATGGCTCGATCTAACAAACTTTCGTTCTTACGGCTCGATCTGATAAAATCGAGATACCAACCATTTGTACTTTATGATCAAGTAGGAAGACGAATGAATGCAGAACATAAGAGGGGGGGAAAGTTACTGGGCATGCATGAGAGGTAAGCTATTTTTTGTGAAATATAATACTGAAACGAGCGCAACTTGCGCATGTATAAGAACTTCAAAAAGAAGAACGGAGAAAATCAAATATCTAAAACTATAACTTTGTTTTTTTTTTGCTTGGTCGTTATTCAACCATACAGTTTTGAACGTTGAACTTATTGACAAACATGAAAAACCAGTATTTCTATATGCGAATCGAGAATCGAGCTCCATCAATCTTTATTGTATCTAAGGTTCATTCCTGCGACCTATAAATTGATTTTCAATTCGAAGGGTACGTTTTTTCATAAGGTATAAAGATTAGCTTATTACATGTTATTTCAGATACTCCGATTTAGGTAGGGTGTGTATAGGAATAGGTTGGACCACCATACATATCAGCGTAACCTTAGCTAAACGAAGTATTGACACCCTTACCAACTTGCAATAGTTGCATGACAAGTCAAGTGTACGAATCACGAGTATTTGGAGACAATTTGAAGTGGTAAGGAAAAAAAATTGAACGGTTAAATGAATGATCATTGCCCTCATGATGCAAATATATTAGAGATATAAAAATGATGATACGCACTCTCTACAGATTCAAACTTATATGTAATACAACCGACATTAATCTAATCTTCTAAGTGGCAACCACCATGGTAGGTGTCTGGGGGCAAGACCTGCTCTWAAMCCACCGGTCCCCCCGCCACTGAAAACTCCTAGTCCCTGTGAGTTAGGGCCGGGTTGTACGGAGGGGTGGCGACCGTACAGAGGCGCTGGGTTGTACGGAGGCCGACGGGTCCAATCCCGCCATTTTGCAAACGACAACTTCGTCGATTTTTCGTGCTCAGAAGAAATAATAAAAATTTCTGAAAATTTGAGGGTCCGTAGATTAGGTCGTGATCTTTCAGGAAAAAATATCAAAAAAAAAAAAAAACTTTTGACGGTGAAATATTCGTCGCGCTGATTTATTTTTTTTCCAATTTTTGTTGCAAACTCCTTACGGAGGCCTGCCCGGTTTTTCACACTGTGCTACCGGTAGCCGTCGTGAAACGGCGCTACCGGTACCCCTGAGGTTTTCTGACGTCAGGGGGACCGGTGGTTTAATGAAACTCGTAATCATTTTGTGGTAATATTGTTTTCACTTCTCCGATACACTTTAAATTCAAGGAGATGCATTAGTCATGTAAGGCCTAACGGGTTACAAACAATTGAAAATGTTTTGTTAGATAGAACCCTCTTAGGATATTTAGGACGACTTGTACCTTTTCGACATGGAGTATACTACCCTTGTTGGTCAACCAACAAAAAAATTGAAAAAACATCTTTTCATCTAAGTTTCCACTGACCAAGTAAAATGGTAAGCTTATACTTAATAAATCGTTCGAAAAAAAGTCATCCACAACAAACAACAAAGTATGCATTAATCAAATGGATGTTTCTCATATGAGATAGACCCAACACATACAATGGCGAGGTACCGGCCCACCCGATGGGGCAAGGTAAAAAAATGTGTATGACCAAGTGGTTGTATAGAAGTACCAAAAAAAAACCCAAAAAACTAAATGTCATAAAATGTGAGAAGTGTTGTCCAAAAGTATGGGGGATAAACTATGTGTTATAAAAATAATAGTATACTTATCCAACCAGTAAAATAATTAAATACGGTCTGACTTCATCAATACTGGGTTGGATGGTTATAGCCAACCAAATATTGATGTCAAAGGGTCATCAGGTCTGACCCTCCTCCACGAGAACCGTCGTTTGATTGAATGCGCCATACTTGAAATGATCAATTTCTGTCAGATGGACGCAAAGAAAAAAAAAAAGAGTTAAAAATAATGAAGTTTGAGTTGACGCTCATATTTATACTCGCAAGACCAAGATCCGCACTACGGAGTTTTTCACTCAACCTATAGCAGAACTATTGGGCATGGACTCAAACGTGACAGCAGGGCAATCGGTCATGAAAGTTAACACCAGTAACAGTATCATGAAAATTGTTCGTTAGCTCAATCCTATACACAGTACTAACTTGAGGCCACATACACCAATGTCACATCAAGGACGAACACTTGATAAATATGTGATACAACCATCATCGTTTGTTTATTGATCATAATTCGACGTAGTTTTGATTGTTTATCCATCGTTCATACAACAAACAAAGTCGAGTCGTTCAAGTAACTAATATGTATTATAATATCACTTGTTATTTCTTTCTCTAGCCCCTTTCCATTGCCTATTTAACCAATTTTCTAATTGTTACCTTGTCGACTACACGGTCGTGCCCGCTCGGCCCCGCGGCTCAGGAACCCTAAAAATAAAATCAAATGAATGAATAAGTGAATGAAAAAGAAAAAAAAGAATGAAATTGAAGAAAGAAACTGAGATGGAAAAAAAAAGACACAACAACAAAAAAACAAAGAAGTAAGGAAATTAAAAAAAACAAAAATAGAAAAAAAAAAAAAAAAGTAGAAAAGAAAGAGGGAAACCAAAAACGAAAAAAATAAAAGGATTAAACACCATGTACATGCAAAAAATACAATTTTAGGTGTACTAAATAAGAACTATGCAAGCTTGTTGCAAAGGTAAGTAAACACTTTATATACATCACGTGTGTATTACGAAAAGCGAATTTTCATTAAACCATGAGTATGATTCCCAACCATTTTTCTACGATGCACCTACATATGCGTCGCTTTTGGCGTATGTAACGACTTGCTGATTTGCAAAATTTACATCCTCGAAAAACAGACACCTGGTTTAAGAACTATAACAATAAATAAAAAATTCATAAACATATCTTTTGATTGACGAAATAAATCATTTCACATACAATCAAATTGTACTAGTTCATCAAAATTAATTATCTTTCAAATCCATAAAGTAAGTTCAACAACTCAATAAGAAAATAATAAAGAACCTTATGAGTAAACAAATTGCCTTTTACTATTTTTAATTATTATTATATAAATATATAGGCTACCAAAGAGGCCCGGGATCACTTGCGCAGCCGAGCCAAAAACATTTAAAAAAATAAAAATAAAAAGATGATTTTTAAATTTTAATTTCTATTCTAAATTTTGTGAAGAATTTCGATGTGACCCTAATACGAAAGTTGTTTATATTTATTTTTCTGCATAACATAGTTTTTTTCGGATGTTTTGAAATTTTCAATTTTTTGTTTTTTTTTTGCTAGAAACTAAAGGGGGAAAAAAAAATAAAAGGTAAAAAAAAATAATAATAATAATAATAAAGAATATGTCTAGGCTACCAGAGTGGCCCAGAGTCACTTGCCCAGCCGGGCCAAAAAAAAAAAAATAAAAAAAAAATTAAATTTTAATTTTTATTCTAAATTTGATGAAGAATTTCGATGTGGCCATGAGGCAAAAGTTGTTCAGGGGTATTTTTCTGCATAACATAATTTTTTTCTGATTTTTTGGATTTTTTTTTCTTGTTTTTTTTTGTTGGGACCTTCCCTGGTCCTTGCACGGGCTGCCCACCCGGGACCCGAGCGGCCCGGCTAGTACCCTAGAAAAACATAAAAAAGAAACAAAAACAAAGGAAAAAAAGAGAATATTGAAAAAAAAAAGGTTAATTGTGGAGCTTGATCAAGCAACTGGATGATTCATACGAGTCTCCCGGCTAGGTAGTTTGGGCATGTTAAAAACTTGGTTTTTTTTTTTTTTGCGCGCGGGAGTCACAAAAACAGTTTGAACTCGTACTAGGGGATAAAACAAGTTTCAAATTGCACTATGGGCGATGTATACAAGCCAACTCTCTAATCAGGTACATTACCCGAAGTGCAATTTGAAACTTGTTTTGACCCTAAGTGTAATTTCATAATGATTTTATTTTGTGACTCCCGCATAGCTTCTCGTTTTTTTTTTCCGATAAGATTTCCTTACATTAATTGAAATCATCCCAAATCCATTCTTTTTTTCTTCAGTGTTGTGGGTTAGGGATGAGAAGGTGGGTATGAATGAGGTTCATAGGGCTTCCAAGGGTTTAAAGGAAAATACCTTAGTTCGATTTTTTGCCAAGTCGGGCAGGCGTCGGAGCTCATATTCGGGCACTGCATTCGTACCTTGGATCACAAAATATAAAATAAATAAAAAATTGAGAAAGAAAAGAAAGAGAGAAAGAAAAAAAGGAAGAAACAACATAAGAAAATAAGTTTAAAGCAATAACAACAATATGAGGTATTCTGAAAAAGACTTATGATAAAAGTACGAAAATCCTCCTAAATATTAGGTGTCAACTTATAAATGGTAGTAACAAAGAAGACTCTTAGCCAATAAAAACAATTGTCAATCCTTCAGAATGCTAAGTTAAACACCACTGACTTTGTAAAATCATAGAACAATGAAAAAAATATAGGAAAACTGAATGTCATATTTATATTTTTTGTTTTCTCAATCGAATTGAGAGTTGCGTAGCACGACGAACGTGTTCGCGACCCTTTCTGTTCGGGCGAACGCGTTCTCCCGTTCGCGCGAACAGGTTGAGAACACGTTCGCGAGAATGTGTTTTCAAGGTCCGCGAACGGGGTTCGCCTGGGCCGGTACCGGTCCCCGGCGGGGCTTTGGAGGGGTCTGGGGAGCGCTGGTGTGTGTGTGTGTGTGTTTGTGTCTGTTTCTGTATGTGTGTGTGTGTGTCTGTGTATGTGTGTGTGTGTGTCTGTATATATGTGTATCTGTGTCTGTCTGTGTATGTGTGTATGTATGCGTCAGTGTATTACTGTGTCTGTGTGTAAGTGTGTCAGACTGTGCCAGACTGTTTCGGCGGACTTTGCATCAGACTGTGCTAGACTGTTTCGTCAGACTGTGTCAGTGTATTTGTGTGTCAGGGTGTCTGTGTGTCAGACTGTGCCAGACTGTTTCGTCAGACTTTGCATCAGACTGTGCCATAATGTTTCGTCAGACTGTGCCATACTGTTTTGTCAGACTGTGCCAGTGTATATGTGTGTTTGTGTGTCAGACTGTGCCAGACTGTTTCGTCGGACTTTGCATCAGACTGTGCCAGACTGTTTCGTCAGACTGTGCCAGACAACTTCATCGTGTGTGTGTCTGTTGTGTCAGACAATGGCACAGTCTGACGAAATAGTCTAGCACAGTCTGATACACACACACACACACACATACACACACAATGATACACAGACATACACATGCCTATGCACCCCGACCCCTCTTTAAAAAAAAAAAAAAAAAAGACGTTCACGCCTACGCAACCACGTTCGGGCGAACGTGTCCGCGTTCGCCCCCAAACGCGAACAGTGTGCAACGCAGATTGAAAGTTAATTTTATTGATTATTTTTAAAAAAAAAGGAATAGGAAAAAAAAAGGAAAAAAAAATGAAATGATGTTAGTTTTATTGATAAAATAAAAAAAAAAAAGGGAAAAAAATACAAAACGAAAAAAAAAAGGTAAAAAAATAAAGTGAAAGAAAAAATAAAATGTTATGATCATAATCATCATAAAAAAAAAAAAAAAGGAATGAAAGAAAAAAAAACTTTAAGAAAGAATAAAAAAATAAAAGAAAGAAATTGCAAGGAAAATTAACAGTATCAAAATGAGAGAATTCCAGATTGTAAAATCACACTAGAAGTCAGATAGTCGTAAGATGTCTTAAAAGTTAAAATGCACTGAAGTCACATCGAAGGAGAAACAAAGCAGCAAACTCAATGGTTAATGAAAGCATATTTTTGCTACCACCAATAATGTAATTGAAAATTTTCCTCTTGGCGCTCAACGCTCATATTACAATCACACAGTTCTGCTAATAACCGACAACTAACGAAGCAACCTGTTGATGTCTGCAACAACAACCAAGGTACATGCAAATGTCAACCATGTAGACCTCCGCATGGACCGGTAAGTGCTCTCATATCACCTCTTCTCTCGCCTTCATCATGCGCACCCTCTTCTTTTCTCCCACTTCCTACCTCCTTCCAAGGAACATCGCCATACCTCCGCCAACTTACTTCCAAGCTCAAGCCTGACTATAGGGGCTTGACTAGAAGGTAGCACCCTGGTCTAGCGATCGTGCCCGCTTTTTCCAGGACTAACGCTAGCACGCAGCATGCGTTGTCGCGCACCCACCGCCTCCAGGGTCAGGTTCAATGTCCCTCCCCTGACCGAGTGTAGTGCGTTGGTGGATTGGCAAGCTGTCAAGCATGATTTTGGTAGGTATAAAGGAATTATATAAAATAAAGGTGCATTTAAAATAACATTTGTCACACTTTGTTATACAGTCGAGTAGTCAGGGTTATCCCTCCTGCTAGCGGGGATACGACTTAGAGTGAGGTGTTCGGGTTTATCGCCTTCCTCTGACCCCGTATAAAGGTTTGACTCAAGGTCATCAGAGTCCCTATTATCCAGGAGTCCTTCAAGTAGCCTTGAGTGTAACCTGTATAATAAGAAGAGGAAAATTGCATACATGCATCATAAGACAAATGACATTGACAAGGCAAGAAGACCAGAAACCAGACTCTGCAAGAGAATGTCCAGAGACACGAGGATGCAGAGTAGTACACAGGGTATGCAGGGAGCAATCACTGGAGGGCTGCAGTCACTGATAAGTCATAATAATAATAAATACTTCACAGTGACTGAAAGGAGTGAGTCTTAATCAATAATAATAAGTGGTACCCCCTCATCAGTAAGCTCTATCATCCAGGACTCCACATCCGATACACGCTGGTCCTCCTCATCATTAAAAACCTGGGTTGCTATCAACTCTGGACCACATAGCTGATGTTAAAAGACGCAACATGATCGATCTTGCTGATATGTGTCATGCACCTAGCCATCTCCTCGTCTGCAACGCTCCTGAGGTAGAGCTCCTTTGCAAGCATAATATCGCTCGTAGCTCCAATCAGTATCTCGATCCGTCCTCTCCTGTCAATGTAGACATATGAAACCTCGAGGAAACAGTCTCCATAAAGGGCCTTCAAAAAGCCTCTATAGCAAAGTCCGCTCCGACCAAATAAATGTAGCAATTTTCAAGATATGGGATTGGCCCCTCCCCTCTCGGGGGTCTGACAACTGCCTCGATCCTAGGCTCGTGTGACATATAGAATTTAGTTTTCCTCTAGCAGATACCGTGCAAGAAGATATGTCATCCGTCTCAATGTCGCTCTCCGCCGCTGCCGCTTACCGGTCTCGAGCGCTCATGATATCACCAACGGGCTCAGTCCCTGTGAGTATCCCAATCAAATTAATCAGCAAGATCGATGTCGCTTACGCTGCAAGGGTCGAGGTCAGATTCATTTATCTCTGATCTCCACATGCAAGTAGTGATTGGAATCCCGGATCTAGCTATCTCGACCCTGATTCGCTCATCCTTCTGCCTCTTCCCTTCGCTACGTGCCTTACTGAGGGGTTTGGGGTTACATCCATCAAAATCGAACAGTACGCCCCCAGGTGCCGAAGGTACGCGAGAGAACACCACGTGTAACCAGTTATCCCTCCAATAGCTATCCCTACGAAATATGAAGTCTGCGATCCTGTCATACGTGGCACCCTTCACCGCTTTTTCTGCCCTCTTTACCAAGTAGGTAACCACCAGAGTGTGTCTGGAGGTTGGGGACTCATTGGCCCTGATGTGGAAAGTCTGGTGACCGTCATACTAGTAACGGAAACTCTCAACAAGTTTGTCCCACTTTGGGGCTGCCCACTGTCGACGTGCCAGCTTGGACAAAAACTATGCCTTTTGAGAAGCGCAGGTCCCAGAAACAAATGGGAGCTCACCTCCCACGTCAAATCAACAACTCGGAGTACAAGTCCAACTGGACATCGGTGGCGCAATGCCTGGGCCTGCCTGAATGGATCTGGATGACCAGCAGGAACTCAACGATTGGGCCCGTCTGAAAGGGCCTAGCTGAACAACAACAACTCGATGGAAGGGCCCGCCTAAATGGGTCTGACTGAACATCGGCAACTAGATGGACAGACCCGCACGAATGGGTCCGGCAAAACAGCAACAACTCGATGGAAAGGCCCGCCTGAATGAGACCGGTTGAAACTCGATGGAACGGCCCGCCTGAATGGGCACGGTTGAACAGCAACTCGGTGGAAGGGCCCGCCTGAATGGGCCCGGCTTAACAACAGCAAGCAACTCAATATGAGCAATATCGTGAATTTACCTCTATAGCAAGTGGATCAAAATACGCGGACTGGAACCACTAGTATCGTCACCGCGGAGGATTGATCAGCAAGGCATAACATGCGTAGGGACCAGTCATAAAATACCGCATGTACTGAGGCTGGATTGTACAAACTTGTCCGCGCAGGGACCGATCCGCAAGTATCACCTATGCGGGAAAATTTTCGTCTGCACAGGGACTAAACAACAATTACCGTTTACGCAAGGACTGGACTACAAACGCTGTCTGTGCAGGAAAATACCATCCACACAGGGGCTGAACTACAAATACCGTTTGCGCAGTGACTGATCAACAAGGAATTAAAGTTGCAGGAATAGGGTGCCAAATCATTCCACCAACGGTTTTCAAGTGTCCATCCAATAATCACTTTGTTCCAACTCAATCATATTAGCAGGGTACTCGCTCTAGGGCCACCACTATCTCAACATGGAGTGCGCCGTCGAGCGCATCGGTCCGGCACTACTCAAGGGTAGCGCAGGACCCTCCTGACCGCGTCACGCAGGAGTTGGATCTTAATCCTCGTCGCAAATATATACATGGAGCTTCCGCAAGCCGCTTCGGCCGAGTGCACCAGCCATGCCTCTCGCGAGCCCCTACGACAGGATAGGGCCTACATGAGGCACGACTTMCCYCCMCCTTACGGGAGTTGTCACCTCCCTTCGGTGGGCGTATCCCCGCCGAGCTACCAGTCCACAGTACGAAAGCTAATCAGCTGCAATCGCAGAGGTGGACCAGCCGAGGACGTTTCTCGTTCGCTGTAGCATAGGGGGTACGCGCGGTAGTACGCCTTTATCGAACCCGCACGCGAACCGACATCTTGGGGGGCCGAGGTCCCAAGCGCGACTCGTCTTCGGTCGACTAGGACGCATCCCACACGCCGCGCGCAAACCACTCTAAAGAACCTAAATATAAAACACACCCCCAACATACACACGGAACGACACAACGTAACCAACACGACAACGCTCCTAGTCCCTCGGTAGCCTTCCCATAACTCTCAGACGCGGAAATCGAATAAGCGTCGCGCAGGAGAATTGGTATAAACATGCGCGAACGCAGGGCCTTCTCATATCGATTTGCAATGTCAAAGTACACAAGTAGTCGCAACGATGGCGTACTATGTAGTACCCATAATCATGGGGCCCTGGGTAATATACGAGGGTCAGCTTCGACACTCAAGTGTCGGCTGACACGCGCCTTGAGGGGTTAATCTCTCGACGCTAGACAACCGTCATGGGTGGTTGAAGACCACACACCCTCTTCTGCACCCTATGCAGAGTGGGTGGTACACAGGTCCACATCTGTGGTGGTAGCTGTTTCTTACTGCCCTGGAGGTGAGCCTCACTCCAGGCCCGGACACGAGTCAAGGGGTTTGACTTTGACGGCTGCCACGGACTACAACGTCCAACCATAATAATCCTAAAAAGAAAATATAGGTCGGAGGCCTCCCCGCCCCGAGATCACAAACTAGGGTATCCCTGCTTTTCTTGAGGTCGGCAACGCGGCCCACACCACTGCCGAACACTTAGGCATACGCATAAATCCATTGATCCCATAACTGTAGTCACTAGGACGGCGAAACGTCGCGCGCATGACTTTGATATAAAGCTGCGCGGTTGCCGGCATGTCCTATACCAACCAGCGATGCTAGTCATACACGGTGATCGCAGTCTCGGCCTCGCGATATTGAATGGCTGAAGGAATATACCGTGAGGGATTACCCCTTACGATATTGAACGGCTGAAAGACATGCCGTTCTGCCCCCGCCGCATCTCTGCCCTCTGGGTTGGGTGTCTCGGCGGGCAGTGCAGATAGGCTCTGCGCGAGGGAAAGTCCCTTCCGTGCAAAGCCTAGGGTTTGGGGTGTCCTGGACAAGGACCTTGAATCCCGGCCCAGGACGAACGTCCGACCAAGAAATCAGAAAAGGGTATACAATCAAGAGAAAGGGGTTTTCTGCCTACCTTACCCCTATTCGACCTCTAACACGCTGACCCCTTGGGCCATGCGAACGCCCAACATAGGTACACACACATATATATATATATATATATACAAGGGGGTAAGTATGTGACGATCACTTCTCACATTCACAGTGGGGCTCCTCACAACCATATGTATATGTGTGATCGTAGGCAGTCTAATCCAACATCCGAACCACAGAACATACCTGCAATCACATCAAAAGTCCAACAAATCCACGCATTACACGGAGTCAACCCCAACCACTCTCCATACTCATACCCCTCGCTTTAGCCATGCAAGCCCCAACCTCCAGCCAACCAACCATAATTAAATACTCAGTACCTTTGTTAAATGGTCATTCAATAAAAGTCCGGGTGAAACCTTAACGAAACAGAAAAATCACCAGGGCTAAAGTCTTTTTAGGTTGAGTAGGGATGGCGAGTTGGAATTGAGTCGTAAACCGATGAATCGGCAACCGATCTGTTATCAGTGATAACAGAAGGAGATCCTCATAGGATTAAGCTGAATCTAGCCCAAGTCCTGAGCCAACCAATCAAGGAGACCTGTAACACAAGACAGACCAATCTCAAGCTAAGTCTATGAGCTTATGGAGAATAGTCTTCATGTCACGATCTCACTCACATCATCCTACTTAACTAAGCCTAGGTCCACCTCTAAACAGTACCTAAGCAAAGGTAGGCCTTCGGCATAGTCTCCCCTACATAGCATAACCCTCTAGACGTTGCCACCTGTCAAAATATAATTTAACTCCTCTAAACTTATAGAAATTTCGACAGCACTTTCCGTAGAAAAAATGTTATCGCAGAATTTATACTAGCCCAAAAGTCAAACCTTTGGATTCTAGCAAGCCAAAATTTGTCCAACTCCTTGAATTAGTAAAAATTCGGGCAGCACTTCCTTTAGAAAGGAAGACTATCCAGAGTCGTACCAAGTCAGACGTGAACTCAAACATAAAGTCTAAGTTCAGTTAAGACAAATTTTTAGCCAACTCCTTAGATTTGTAATAATTTCGGCAGCGCTTCCCGTAGAGAAAATGCTATTCCAAGATTTATACAAATCCAAGTCCAAAATCTGAAGTGACTTTGACTTTCCTAGGTCCACTTTGTTTGACTTCCCGAACTTAACAAAAATTTGGGCAGCACTTCCTTTAGAAAAGGAGGCTTTTCAGATTTATACTAAGTCAAGAAGTAAAAACGAATTAGACCCTGAAAAAGACAAAGTTTGACCAACTCTTTGGTTTTGTAGAAATTTCGGCAACGCTTCCCGAAGGGAAAGTGAATTACCAAGATTTATATAAGACCAAAGTATAACTAAAGATCCCAGAAATTGCAGAAATTGATCTAAGTAACAAAAAAATTTGGCTCAGAAAATGCAGGAATTGAAACTAGCTCTTATGGCTCTAGCGCGTGACGAACAACTAAAGCAACTACCTATCAACTGAAACTCATACTAAGTAGTGACATCACTCAGTCACATGCAGGCCAAAACCCAAAAGTAAGAATTCTCGTCATCCCTAAAGTTAACTTTGCAAACAATAGTTCATAGTTTTTTAATGATTTATCCCCTTATACCCAGCTTACATAGGGCATAAGGCTAGACCACCCAAACTTATGGAACATGTCTAGCCCAATCATGAAGTATACACAGACAAAGGGCACAACAACTTTTCTCTTCTTTGGGCATGTGACTAGGCCATCCTAGTCGCCCTGAACTGTTTAAATATCCAAGATTTATATAATCGTCTGCACTTAGTCCTTTGAGGTAACATATAGCTGAGCCGATCATCTTCAACTCAAGACTCAGTCTGCCCCTTCATACCACAAGTTTATTTTTACTTAATACTCTCTTCAGTTGGTGATAAGCTATAGTCAGACCACCCAAACTTATGGAACTCTGTCTGACTAGCTTGTTTGTAGATAGTATACTAGTAAAGTATAATAAAGTTATAACCTTCTGGTTCCAGCATGTGCGAGGCATTGGGCCAAGACCACCCAAACTTATGAAACATGTCTTGGTCCTCAGCCTGGTTCATTTTTCCCAAAAGCCAAAGCAGGAGGGGGTTGAGTCACCCAAACTTATGGAACATGCTCAAACCTCCTCATTTTAGAAACTAATGAAACTAACAAAACCCCAAATAAATAAGGCGACCAAGCCACCCAAACTTATGAAACATGCTTGGTCCCTGAAAAGCAATCGCATTCAGCCCTCACAAGACAGAGCAACCAGACCACCCAAACTTATGGAACATGTCTGGTTCTCCAGGCAATACAAAATAAAACACAGCACTGGGTCTTCCCAAACTTATGGAAATGACCCAGCCTTTGGTTGACCCGGTCAGACTCATGCAATTCGGCCTTTCTCCCACCCTTCCCATAGATGCAATCCCACAATCTACTTTCGGGCAAAGCAAAGAAGTTGAAACTGACATTATACACGCGTTCCTTTATTTAGTCTGGTTATATCCTGAATAGAAAGCACAAATCATAGGGACAAGCAGACATACATCAAACAAGCTATAGGGGGGATAGGCAAACATGGGGGTAGTGGGGTATATAGAAAGAATTGGTTTACCTGATGGTTCCCTGCCTCCAGAACCTTGCCTAGGTTCTGGCAGAGCTCACGCAATCGGTGGGATGACTCCCCCCAGAGTCTTGATGCGATCCTACGGGTTACAATCCCTCCTGCCGCCTTCCTCTCGTAACCAATAGACTAGACTTAGAGTGAGAAGGGCAGATAGAGACGGTATTGAGACTCTCAGATCCAAGGAGGGTGCTCTCAGACTCGCGAGAGAGGGCCTTGTTGTCTTCAATCGCCTGAGGGCCCCGCAATGGCGGCCAACTGACAGCTTGGTCAGCGAAGTCGAACCGTCGCAGTAACCCCTCCTGACGATCTTCTACTCGTAGCACCAAGCTCCCTCCCTAAGTCCAACTACTCCTCTAAGCCCAACTGCAGCCGCCCAACACCCTGTCTCAACCCTTATGTGCCACAACAGTAGTTGCAGCTAGCCGCAGCAGCAGTCCGTACACAGCCCCCACTCGCAGCCCGCCTGTAATCGACAGCAACAGCTGGTACACAGTCCGCCTCAACAGCAGCAGCCGTAGTTTGCGCAACGTCTATCAGCCCTGCAGCAGCACGCAATGATCAATAGTGGCCAGTATGCAGTAGCGGATTGTGTACAATTCACAGTAGCAGATCCTCCCTAGTAGCAATCGCAGTCATCGGCAGCAGCATACCGTCACCTGCAGGCGTTTGCCCCAGCCTGCAGCACCCAACAGTTCGTGGCAGCCAGCAGCAGCTATCCGCAGTCAACAGATGCCGCAACAGTTTCCCTCACCCTGCAGCCTGTGCCCAGACCATGATGCAACCATAGTTGGTGCGCAGTTGTGTGCGGTAATCAACAGTAGGCGGCAGTAGCAGCCTGCGTGCAGCATGCCGCCGTAGTAACTACAGTAGCGACAACTTGGCAAGGACACGACAGTATCTGCAGTACCAATCCGCACCGCGCCCACAACAGGCGTAATCTCAAATTATTGTAGTGCAGCTCGTTAGTGCAATACAGTTGTAGGTCGTGCTCAACCTTTCACAGCTTACTGTCTCCCCTCGCTCGATCTCTTGCTAAAGTCCTTATCAGCTCAGCCCCCTGAATTCCGAACTTGCCACTCCTTCCAATACAAAGCCACGAAAGCCCAGTGATCAGCAGCGCCCCGGTCACACAGTGGTAGCGGTATCCCAAAACGTAGTCTACCGCTGTGTGAACCAGGTACGTGGCCAGCGCCCACTTCTCGTCTTTCCCCTCCTTCTCTCTCTCTATCTGTCCCTCTCTCTCTCCACTCACGTACGCCTGCTTGCTGCAGCTTCCGTCCGGTAGGACGAGCAGCATGGCGATTGGCGCTGAGACTCAGGCTCGAGGATATGGTCGTTGAAACGCAGTTCGTATACAAGCTCCCACCACTCGACTGCGGAGCATAGCGCTCACAACCCCACTCAACACTACACTTAACTCACTGTTCAGCACACACTCACACGCAACTACAAGTCTTCCTAGCTATCCCAGTCACGACCGAAGTCAGATGCATGCAAGTGGCTGCCCGTGTGCGAGACAGGGGAAGAGAGGCCCGTAGCACCTCGTAGCATCCAAAAACGAGGCATCTCTCACCCGTTTCCCTCCGCGAGTGAATGCACCTGGCCCCTAATACGACCAGGTCCAACCAATCATGATGAAGGTCCCGGTCACATCCGATGGCGATCGCAGCCGACGAGCGATAACACAACAAACAGGGGTACAACCATCATGAACTTTGCCCCTTTATGGGCTTCCTCCAACATACTACCAAATGCATCTCCAGGGATGGGCGATATGCTGGCCCGGAGGCAAGGTCCCCAACCCCGCAACTAGACCCGTCCTACTCCCATAGTAAGGCTAAGCGAACACCGAATGCATCCTTTGTAGAAGAGCGGCCGGATACATAGTGATGTCGACATTTCTTCTCCCCCGCGCAGCTCCTACAACTCGCTGCTACTAACCGGCTGCCTCAATCCTGTTTTCGCCTCCTCCAACGCAGTCGCCTTGCCCCAACTCCTTCGTGTAGAGCCTTCCCTCACTTAGATCGGCCGAGAAGTGGCCGAACTCATTCACTTCGTCCTTCCTCCTCCATAGCTAGGCGCACCCTCGTATCCACCTAACTCCCACTCCTCTAACTTTTTGTTAGTTCTAACTTCAGAATCGGGGTCGCCCACCCCGAAAACCCCCGATTCGGATCTTTCCCCGCCCGATCTCGTTCAGAACCGAGCGGCTACACTCCTTTCCTACTCCTCTCTCTCCTCGTTTCCGCCATCTCCGCGCAAGACTTTTCCCACCAACCTTCCATTTTACTGAGTTTCTTCTACAACTAACATCTCCATCCAAGTCGCCCGGGGCCAAAATATCGGAAACGACTTATCACCCGGCTGTTCCCGTTAAGAGACGGGCCCGAAATCACTCTTTCTCCCACCATAGCTTGTTTGCTCTTCTACGTGCACCCGGCGCACTAAGTCGTCCGGGTTCATCCGCCCTCTTTTCGCTCCCCCTTTTTTTTTTTTCTTTCCGATGGTACCGGGCGCCGATCTGCACCGGGGTTCATTCGGTTAACGGGCTCAATCGTTAGTCCCTTCGTGCATCTTGCCCGTTACTATGCCCCTTCCCTCTTCAGCTACCCAGCGCTGCGCTGCCCGTTTCGCCCGTTGTAGATCGTGCAGCGTCCTCGTAGCCACAACCGACCATTCCTATTGCTCGACAGTCCCTAGCGACTTCTACTTCGACTGTTCCTGGCACAGCCCGATGGCCAGGTTCAGCTCCTCCCCCTCTCTTCTCAGCCTTCCTCTACCTCTACGGCCAGAACCCCGGGACCCACAGTCTCACGCCTCACCATCGTCCGGTTTCGCTCTCGCCTTCTAGTCTCCGTCTTTCTAGCTGCTAACGCAGCTCTTATCCTCCGCTGCTCCTGATACCGCAGATTCGACATGCCCTGCGCGGTAACTCCCTCTCTCCTGAGGGAACTTCAAGAGGAACTGCTCAGTAAGCGGCCTTACCCGTACACTTACGCCTCGTCGTTCCACGAACACTCCAGGAGCGAACAAGGAAAACTTACCACCGGGAGGGCAGCTTTATCTTTCGCCCCTATACTCAAGTCCGACACTAGTTCGTCATTTTGGTGTCGCAGCCCCCCCCCCCCGTTCTACAGGGCTCGAGCGGAGCCAACAGCCGCCTTCATTCAGTAGTGGCCGGGTCCTCACTTAGCCAGCTGGCCGTGGGACTAAGTGTGCATCCTGCTACAAGGCCCATGCTAATCTTCTCTGTATCGTTCCAATTTCAACAGATGTCCCGAAGGGCTCAGCCGCCACAGCGCCCCATACATCTACCAGGGGCCTGAGTGGTCCCGAGCAACCTATGAGTCATCCCCCGAAAAAACTTTAATAATAAAGCAAAACTAAGAGCAGAAGGGCGGGGGTCTACCAACACTTCCCCGGTCCTGCCAAATCGGCCCGCAACCGGGCTTCCCCAACAAAACCAAGGGGGATAGCCCCACGGGACCCTCGACCCCTCAGCCCTTCTCATGCTCTGCCACTCCCATGCTCCTACACCACCGTGCGCTGGCCTCAATCCCCGTATCTCTGCCGTGCAAGTCCTATGTTATAACCTATAAGGCTATGCCCAAGCCTGGTACCAGCACATGCGGAATCTTATATAAAATTGTGCTGCACCCACAGGCTTAGGAAAAAACATTAGTCCCGCTCTCACTCCCTCTTCTAACTACGCAGGCTGTTGCTAAGCACCCCATACTAGCTTGCCCTCTCTGTGCAGCGGTCACCTTGCACCCTACCCCATACGTCGGCCTATCAGGGACCAGTCTTTCCGAGTAGATCCAAAGCTTATATTCCTAACGGTAACCAAAGTCTGGCCGGTCACTGAGCCGGCCACCTAATCAAAACAGACAAATCACACGCGCGCCTTAAGACCGCGCGCTCACTCACGCTCTACTCTGGTCAACCATCCCACCTATGTAATCAAGCAGAATTAGCCGCGACTCGCGCGGTACACTAGGATTTTTAGACTTACTTCCTGTCACTTGCAAAAACTAGGGCGGATACCCTTGTCAGGGTATTCGCACCAACAGCGCTCTAGAGTCGGGGCACGCATTAGAACGGCCAATCCGAGCCTGGACGGGGATTATGCCGGCGCATTTAAGCTTGGGTGCGCACTAGGCCAACAAGTTCGAGTCTAGGCGCACATTAGATTAGTGAGACCAAGCATGGGCGCGCACCAAAACAACACTGTCGGGCCAGGGCGTGCACTAAATCAGCAGCACAAAGCATGGACACGCGCTGGGACAACAATGCCTAGCATGGGTGCACACTCAAATAGCAATACCAAGCATGGGTGCACACTCAAATAGCAATACCTAGCATGGGCGCACACTCAAATAACAATACCGAGCATGGGCGAGCACTTAAATAGCAATACCGAGCATGGGCGCGCACTCAAATAACAATACTGAGCATGGGCGCGCACTCAAATAGCAATACCGAACATGGGCGCGCACTCAAATAGCAATGCCTAGCATGGGCGCACACTCAAATAGCAATACCTAGC
>BFEA01000524.1:650251-691802 GCA_003427395.1 Chara braunii | reverse complement strand
GACGCACACTCAAGTAGCAATACCGAACATGGGCGCACACTCAAATAGCAATGCCTTGCATGGGCGCGCACTCAAATAGCAATACCGAACATGGGTGCACACTCAAATACTAGTAGCAATACCTTGCATGGGCTCGCACTCAAATAGCAACCTCGGGGCCGGCTGTGCACTTGATCTAAGTTGATCTTCAAGTTCGGGCATGGGCGCGCATTAACTCATCAAGTTCAGGCCTAGGTGCGTGCTCAAACAGTGAGTTCGAGCCTGGGCGCACACTGAACCAGTGACACCGGGCTCAGGCGCTCTTACAGACCCAAATAATAATCACACAAATATCAACTGACGCGTGAGCAACAATGTCACAAGATATGCACTGTCCCACAAATGAAGCGTGTGTAAGTGCACGGGTTAAAGGTCAGGAGTGCCCACATACTAGGTGTGAGTGGGCGCAATAGCTTAAGATCAGCAATGTCCTCAGACGCAGTGCGCATCGGCGCATAAGCTCCATGTTCAACAGTGTCCACAACGGAGTGTGCATGAACGCACAATCTCAAAATCGGCAAGGCCCTTAGTGGAATGCGCATAGGCGCACAGTCTCAAAATCAGCAAAGTTCTTAGTGGAATGCGCATAGGCGCACGGTCTTAAAACCTACAAAGTCCTCAGTGGAATGCGGATAGGTGCAAAGTCTCAAAATTGACAAAGTCCTCAGTGGAATGCGCATAAGCGCACAATCTCAAAATCGACAAAGCCCTCAGTGGAATGCACATAGGCGCACAGTCTCAAAGTCGGCAAAGTCCTCAGTGGAATACGCATAAGCGCACAGTGATCCGAATTGTGGACGAGCCTTGATTCAGACAGAGAACGAGTGCTGACCCGAACTGAGAATGAGCCCTGATCCAGAGGCTCGGAATACAGATTTGGGTCGAGCTCGTCGCGTAGATCCAGCAAGTGCGTGACTGGTGCTCAAGGCTACAAATCTTGATCGCTCTCGTAATGCAAGTTCAACAAGCGCCTGGTTAACGCGCAAAATTCAAATTCTGGCCGCGCGTGTAATTCAAATCCTGTCAGCGTGAAAAAGACTTACGTGGTAGCTCATGACTGAATATGAAGGAATGAGAGGTGCTAAGTAGCCAGTATGCTCAGAACCACGATCCGAAGGCGCTCAGATTTGCTAAGTAGCCAGTATGCTCAGAACCGCTATCCGACGGCGCACAAATGTGCTAAGCAGCCAGTATGCTCACAACCGCGATCCGAAGATGCTCGTGGTATGCTCCGACTACACCAAGCTCAGATCTGTGGGAACTCGCACTATCAAGCTGCTCCTGGGCCCTGACTGGCTGCTCAACCGCGTGGCTATACCTGTTGGGTCTACATGCTGGCTTTACTGTTCAAGGAACACACAGATGTGCATGGCCTACTACTTTAGAGGTGCGCAACCATCTACTGAGGAGTACACTACCTGGCCAACAATCAAAGGCGGCTCATGGACCGACCGCGGGCAAGTGCTAGGAGCTTATCCGTTTATCGGTGGTGCATGGATAAACCTAACGGTTTGCAGCTAGCCCACTGACCCAAAATGCACAGATGCTCGTGCCAACTAGTGAGAACAAGGGCGTGCGGACGCGCACTGCGAGGAATAAGGAAGTAAGGGAGGAAAGGAAAAAAAAAAAAAAGAGGGTAAGGGAAGCAAGAGAGAGAAGAGGAAGGAGGGAGAGAGAGAAAGGGAAGGTGAGGGGACAAAAAGGAATAGTTGAGGGAGAAAGACGGTCAGGCGAGCATCCCAGGACGTCGTTCCCTGCTAACCCAACCCCTCCCCTTTCCTTACCTCTGCCTTTGCTTGCCTCGGTCCAACTCTCTCTTGTCCGTAGCTCTAGCTTCATTCCACCAACACTCCCATACTCCTGTTGACACGCAACATCTCCATAGCTCTTGCAGCATAAAGAGTCGTCCCCCAGTATGTGCACCAACCTATCTTATATAGTGGAGGCTGGTGCAGTCGGCCAGTCCTACTGCTCGGGTTGGCATCAGTCTCAAGCAACCAAACAGTTAGCCCCACGTTAAAAATAGTGTGGGACTGTGCTAATTTTAGCACGGGACTGGGGCAAGCCCAGTCCCCAGTAGACAAACAGTGCACTAATTTTAGCACGAGACTGGGGCAAGCCCGGTCCTAAGTAGATGAACAATCAGTCCCATGCTAAAAATAGCGTGGGACTGTGTTGATTTTAGCACGGGACTGGGGCAGGCCGATTCGCAAGTATACCAATAATCGGTCCCACATAAAAAAACAGTGTGGAACTGTGCTAATTTTAGCACGGGATGGGGGCATGCCCGGTCCCAAGTATACGAGCAGTTAGTCCCATGCTAAAAATAGCATGGGACTGTGTTAATTTTAGCATGGGACAGGGGTAAACCCAGTCCCAAGTATAGGAACAGTCAGTCCCACGCTATTTTTGTGCTAATTTTAACACAGGACTGGGGCAGGCCCAGTCCCCAGTAGGCGAACACTCAGTCCCACACTAAAAATAGCATGGGACTGTGCTCATTTTAGCACGGGACTGGGGCAGGCCCAGTCCCGAGTAGACGAACAGTTAGTCCCACGCTAACAATATCGTGGGACTGTGCTAATTTTAGCACGGGACTGGCGCAGGCCCAGTCCCAAGTATACGAAAAGTCAGCCCCACGCTAGAAATAGCGTGGGACTGTGCTAATTTTAGCACGGGACTGGGGCAGGCCCAGTCCCAAGTAGACGAACAGTCAGTCCCACACTAAAAATAGCGTGGGACTGTGCTAATTTTAGTACGAGACTGGGACAAGCCCGGCTTGGGAAATGAAGCTAGGGCTCAGTTATTAATTTACGCGGGCGTTTGGGGCTGTTCCTTTTTCGACTGAGTTATATCGTCGCGTCGGTCCCAGTCAGTCAAACTTGATTATATCTCACTAACCCTTGGTCCGTTTCAAGTGTCGTTTGGGCCGGGTCCCACTAATTCCCCCCTGTGGTCATGACGGTTCAGTCCAAAGGGGACGATCAGGTCTCTTGAGGACTGTACCGCCGCACCGTCTTTTCTGTGGATTCGCCCCTGGGAAATTTAACCGATGCGCTAGGGCCAGTTGACTATGACCGTGGACAACCCTTCGCGCAGATTTGTCACGGCGCGGAGGCTGACCACGTCGAGTCAACTTCCATTGACGTGGCGCGTCGGCCTCCGACAGCGTGAGCACACGATCCAGCAGCGTTACCGCATGCACTCACAAGTGTCTGAATGCCTCTCCCGCAGCGAGCTTTGTCCTAATGGAAAGTGCTCGACCACTTTGTGGCTGGCCTCGGTCGTGTGTGTGTCTGCTAGCTTCGAGTTGGACCAAAATGTTTGCGCCCAAGCCCGTTCAGACAACGGTCTGAGACCGAATTGGTTACGCATGCCCAACCTCCCAAGCATTGGGACCAAGACCGAACTTGAAGATGGTGCGGCGAGCCCAACCTTCCACGCATTGGGACCAAGACTTAATTGGTTAGAAATGCCCAACCTCCCAGGCCTGAGACCGAAGATGGTGTTATATGCTTCCTCCGCGTTGTCGGAAGAGCCTAAAAGACTCACATTTATTTTCGACTCATGAGCAAGGTCCCATACTCATGGAAGCCCCATTTTGCCACCGTTTGTCCCAAACTGTGACATCGTTTGCTCTGATTTTCCATTGGTAGCTTGTTTCTCACATAGAGTCTCTCAAGGCTGTAGTTTCTCTAGTCTGACTGGTCCGAGATATCTCGGACTGCAATCTACACCTTCCTTCCTCATTTCTTCCCTTCTTTGCTTTCTGCGGCTCTTCCGCTCGATCCTATTAGAGTTTGCACTAACGGTGCTAGTATTTCGAGTTATTAGATCTTGATCGACGATGCATCTTTTTTTTATTGTTCATTCCTCATGCCGGCCCATAGTTCTCTTGGGACAACTCAAGTCCCCAACACTTATCCCGTACCAGTCTCCGACATTAGTCGTGCCGGTGGTCTCACTGGTCCCGGTGCCCATTTGTGATTATTTTTATTTGAGCCTGCATGGTCCCCTACACCACTTCTTCAGTTGTCTAATTGTTATTTGAGACTCCTTAGTCCCCGACAGTCTCAATTTTCTCCTCCCCACGTGTCTCAAGTATGCCAAATATTCTTGGCCGCATGATCTTGATCTCGCCGTCACTGTCTATTGTCGTAATTGGTCTTCATGCTTGAGGCTTTCTTATCTAGTGCGTTGCAAGGCTCATTTTCTCATGGCCTTGACACTCCCTTGCAACCCATCAAATCTCAGAGTGCAATGGTGACTTTTTTTCTAATCTCATTGTTCCCCACACTTGCCTCAAACTGAAACAAAATGGAGCGGCGCATCCCCAAGTGCATCCGGAACCCAGTATTGGCTTCGGATGTACTTGAAATATCTATTTGATTAACTTTTTGTGACCGGTTGCATCACAACCTTTTCCTTCTTGTTTTATCTTGATTTTCTCTTCAAAAATCAAGAACAATCAAGACATTTTGTAACCGTTTTATTCCGGATCACACTAGAACCTCTTTTTTCAGGTTTAGTGTACATGGGCACTCCAGAATTAAGGCCAGTGTGATCCGTTGGATCCCTTTTGAGTCTCTTCTCAATTTCAAGGCCTAGAAACCTCGAAATTGAGACTCTCCTTCTCTTTTTCTTACCTTTTTTATTTTGGCCCCCAAGGGTCTTTTTTTCTTTTCTTCAAATTGCCCGTGTTTGGGCACTTGTTTAGGTGGCACATACTAGTCTCTTTGCACCCTCCTTACTTGGTTCTTGACCCTTAGAGGTTTTTCTCATGCCATATTCAAGTGGCCTCCTAGGCCACATGCTAGGACCTTATGCACCGGCACCAAGACATTATTTTCCTTGGTGTCGTCGGTCCCCGTCTTCCTGTGACACTAGCATCTGGGTATTATTTGTCTGGCGGTTCAGGACCTTTACCAATTTCCTGCAACACTTTGTTAGTCGTAACTTCACGGTCCACTCCCAGATTTAAGGCCTTGGTCCTTAGCTCCGATGATCCCATCTTGGGTCCTTAGCTCCGATGATCCCGTCTTAGGGGTTCGTTAAACACTCCTCGGGCGTGTAAATCCCCCAAGGAAAATTTTGTTTTACCTATCCTCGAGGATGAAAACGGGAAAAAAAATATGAAAATATTTCCTTGGGAATCCTCGGGGCGTCCTTGGGCTACATCCATTTGCTGGCATTCCCCAAGGGACCTCTCAAGGTCCCTTGAAGGTCAAGAATCCGCGATAATCAGAGCGGTGAGAGCACCCGTCGTCGGCAAGAATTTTTTTTCGGCTGGTCCATTGGAGTTCCTACCGGGCAGCGCACGGACATCTTGGGTCTTCAACGTTCGGCTTCCAGGAACCTTACACCAACTGTAACCGTTGGTGGTGGCCGGCCCCCGCGGACGTCGTCGACCAGTGTTCTCCCTCGCAGTGCGTGCCACCAAACAGAAAGGGGTCGAACGGTCGGTAAATTTGAATACTTTAGTCGAGTCCCCTTGCTCCGATTGCCCATTGTATTCCGCAACGAAAAGCGTTACAAGGCTTTTGTCCCATGCTCGGTCCATTGTTTGCAGACCTCTTCATCGTCGTTTGCTGAAGGTGTACCGTCATCGTCTAGCTACTGCCCTTCCCCACTTGCCTTTCATGGCCGACGTCTTTCGAAGGTTGCCGCTGCTGCTCTTGGTCATCCTTTTGCTTGTCCTTGTCATCTTCTTCCAAGTCTGTATCTTCTGGAGAGTGTCTGGACGTACACGTAAGAGGCGGTCTGCGAAGAAGGACGTCGGCATGGACAGGCGGCAGGCGAAGAGCAGGTCTTTAGTGGCCCACTCCAGAAGCCACCGCGCAGGCCACGACCCGGCTCGCAGTGCAAGGACGCACGACCCATTATTGCGCGTGTGTCGTATGTTGTCCTCTACCGTTTTCTCCATTCATCGTCGCTGTTTGTGGAACTTCACCGTCGTCGTAGAATTATAGCCCTGGCGTACATGTTGTTGATGGCCGACCTCTATTGAAGTTTGCCACTGCTGCTCCTAATCACACTTTTGCTTGTTGTGGTCCTCCTATTCCACGTGTGTTTCCTCTATCATTGATGGTCAACCTTTATCGAAGGCCTCCAATAGAGAAGACGAGGGGTCGACATCTACATCGGCAGCGCATCCTGCGGGCATTCGTTCACACTAGATGCAATCGTCACCGCCCGAAAGACATGTGGCTACATACGCAACTTCTCCTGAAAGTACTCCTTCGCATCATCGCATTGCCTGAGATCCTCCCACGGGCCCCCCCTCCTCCTTTTCATCCACCACCTCAGCGTCGCTCGTGGAAGAACACTGCAACCCATGGCGCAGAAAACCTGAACTGCACCCTCGGTGATGGTCGCGGTATCCAGCCCTTCGACCGGAACTTGATGAGCGTCTTCCTCCTCCGTGCGCGGATCTGCACTCTCATTCTACCCAATGCCCTCTCCTGCCGACAACGAAAGAGTACGACCGTCACGACCATCTTCTCAATCATAGTCAACTTCGCACGTCCGTCGTCGCTGCCACTCTTCATCGACACGTGTGTTGCAATGCTCATGGACCACGAAAATACAACAGCCTACCAACTCGCCACGACCACGGTAACCTCAGCGCCAAGTCCCTGACGACGTTTCCTGCGTGTGCTCGACTCAACACATAGGCGCGGCGACATGTAGGGGCGATGGCGATGGATCTTTGCAGGGCGCTCACAAATTTATGACGATGTACGAGGACACCACTGCCCCGCTGCAAATGCCCGTTTCCACCGTCACAGATATGGATGCCACCTACCCCGCGTCGTCGTCGTGATGTCCAACACCCAATTTGAAATTTGATTTTCGAACGGGGAGGTCAATTGCTTTTTAAGGTTTTGTTTTTTTTCGGTCGCCAGCGCCTTTTAAAATTTCCCGCCTTCGGTAGCTGGACCACACCATAGCAAGACGGACATCACCCAATGGACCAAGGCATTGTCCTTCCCGCAACTGACCATAATATTATGAAAATGGTCATCGGTGGCTAAAAGGAATCATCCTTGGGAAACCACCCCAAGGATAGGTGGAACGACGACGGGAATTTCCTTCAAAACCCCCAAGGAAACTTCCTTGGGCCCCGAGGACGCCCCAAGGAGTGTCTAAAGAGCCCCTTAGTCTTTCATCTAATCTTTTCCACTACTCTTGCCTCCTCATTCCGGATTCCTATGTTGTGCATATCTTAGCCATATATCACATCTCAAGGGTCGGGACTTGATTCAAGAACCAAAGGTCCCGACATTGGTACCACACCTAGTAGCGGGTCGGGTACTCGAGGCCGTGCAGAAGAAGACAAAGTTGGCATTTTTAAAGTGTAGGTAGTTGTAGGCTAGGTCTAGGCGGCTACCAGTTCAGGTAGTCTGAGTGTCAGGCCTGTACGGGCAATATCAAAGTCTGCAATGATGTTTCTCTTAAAAAAGGAGAAGGTACTGGTTGTTGGCAGGCCATGCGGCCTGGAAGTCACCGCCCAAGGAGCAGAGTGTGTCTCCCCATTCTTCGGTGTGCAGACACATTGCTTGGAGCGCTGATTGGAGCAGCGCTGCTATGGAAAGGGGAGCGCCCAACTCCCTACAGCGGCTATGGTGGAGGAGGAAGAAAAATAGGAGTAGGAGAGGAGAGCGCCAGAGGAAGTTACTTGCATATGGAGGATCTTCATCACCTTGGTGAGCGCTACATTTCGAAGGCCCCAATCGGGGTAGAGCTACACCAAAACGTTTTGACAGAGTCAGGCATGGCGACCTGAGCTAGAGCAACCACAACTGCTTTGAGTTGTCTTTTGCACATCAGGGCAAGGCCCTTGTTGTTCACAGCCGAAACCGGGTAATGGCCCCAGTACCTCAAATTTTCTGGTACATTTTCGTAAGGGACGCTGAGTCCGGTTCGCAGCATGTGCTGCTCCCCACGAATAGATTGGAGCATGATTGAAAAAAAAAACAAAGGTAGTCCAGTTGATGTAGCTCAGTGGTTAGAACACCGCCATTATCGAGCGCATGGTCCTCGAAGAGGGAACCTTCCCGGTGGTGTCACGCAGGATGCGGCACGTCCCATACAGATTAGGAGTTTCGCCGCTAGTGCGCCAGCTATACCTCTCACAAGTCTTTACGATAGTATAAGGTCTCGTGAGGTACAACTTACCTCTACCCGCAGGAGTTGTCACCATCCCTTGGGTGGGCGTATCCCCACCAAGCTACCAACCCATAGTACGAAAACTTTTACATGCAATCGCAGTGGTGGACCAACTGAGGGCGTTCCTCTTACGCTGTAGCATAGGGGGTACGCACGGTCACGCCTGATCGAACTTTCATATGAAGCGACGCTTGGGGCGCTGATCTCCCAAGCGCGGTCTTACGCCGCTCGACTAGGACATTGCAAGGAACCATTTTGTGTTGGACAAAAACATTGAATGTCCTGGACAAGGACCTCGAATTTCAGATCCAAGACCAGCATATGACTAGACAAACAAACAAGCAAGATTCTAACACCAAGATAGATATAGACGAAATGGGGTGCAGAAAGATAAAGGATAAACCAAGTTAGGATTGTGCGGCATCGAGTTCTTTTTCTCACAGTATTAACATGTAGCACGTTAATTGCACTCGACAAGCATCCAACCAAAACACCCCAAAGATCGCATTAAACTTCTAACAACTAACCTCCATAAAACATACACACATGCAGATGAATCCACATCACAATACACTAAACGGGGTTAACCTTGTCATTTCTTGAAGCTCAAATCCCCTTAACTCGCACAAAAGCCTCAACCGTTGTCTAATTTCCCCTTTGAATGACAGTGAATCCGTTTGAATGAGCCCTTTTGAAATGAACCGGATAAAATCCCAGGGAAACCCCGCAATCCCACATGGCTAAGTTTTTAGGTTTGAGATACAGGATTATGTAGAAGTTGAGCTGCAAATCGATCTGTTGATACTAGAAGTTTATGAAGCTCAACTTGAAGACATTTGGAAGTATTCCTTAGTAGCGGTGCCCCGCGTCACAAAACTAAGCAGGCGTTACCTGTCAAGTTAACGGAGATCAACTCCGTATCGCATTCAAAACTACTTTGTGGTGATGCCTAATAACGATATGAAAATAAAAATAATTCGAGCAGCACTTCTCCTAAAAAAGTGTGTTCATAGAATATGTACTAAAATAAATCTAAAAAGGACACCGCTAACTCAAAGATTATCTAAAAATCTACCTAAAAATAAAGTAACTTTTTGGTTTTAGTAAAAATTTGGACAATACTTCCCTCAACAATAGAGGCTTTCAAAATTTATACTCATTGCAAAAATGAGACTAACTTCAACTGAAAAAGGTTTTCAAAGATTTTGACTAACTCTTCAGCTCTAGCAAAAATTTCAGCTGCATCTCCCCTAGGGAAGAAAGCCTCCAGAATTCCTACTAACTCATAAGTTAACCAAGATCTGATCAAAGCAAGCATGCACGGAAAAGACAATGCGAAAACAAAAATAAATGATTACCTGTTTATTGCTCAAGCACAAGGCGAACACTAACAAACTAAGCTATCAGATTGAAAGGACAAGCAAGTGAGCAAAAAGACAGAATGCACAAACAAAATTTGAATCAATTGCACAAAGCAAATGCATATATTGATCAAAATTCATTTGTGCATCAACATATGCAAACCTTTTTTCCTAAAGGATGTTCTATATCTGAATTAACAAAATTGAACTTTTCTAAAATTGTTCTCAGTCAGACACATGCAAACTACTAAACGCACTTGCCTTGACTATTCCCACAAAAAGATAAGTCCAACTTTTATCAACAAGCAAACTGTCTGACTTAACAAAGCACTCGGATCAGTCGATACGACATCATGTTTGGGCCCATTCAAACTTTTTCAAGTAGAAGACAACAAAGCATATGAACAGGTCGATATCACATCACGCTTTGACCGAACTTTCAGACAAACAAGAGCAAAGATTCCGAATCAATTCATGCGACATCACACCTAGACCCATTTCAAGCTTTTTCGGCAAATAAGAAAAAAGCGTCTGGATCAGTCGATGCGACATCACACCCAGACTCATTTCAAACCTCTCAGGTAAACGTCGCCAAAGTGTTTGGATCAGTCGATGCACATCACATCCAGACTCATTCAAACCTTTCAGACAAACGTCAACAAAGTGTCTAGGTCGGTCGATGCGACATCATTTAGACTCATTCAAACCTTTCATAAGCAACCAAAGCAAAGCGTCTGAATCAGTCGATACGACATCATGTCCATGCCCATTCAGATCATCGCATGCAATTATCGTGATTTTTCACTACAAGTAGAAACAGGCATTTCGTTAAAATTGACATTTTTTACTATTTTCATGAAATTGATATTCCAAAAAAACACAGTATTTTTCTGTATTTTTTTGTGTCGACCACATCAGACCATTGATGGTCCTTGATTTTTTTTTCTTTTTTTCTGACCCTCGGATGTATTTTGACGATACTTTACGTCGAGATACATTAGATGGTCCGGAGTCCCCAGGACGCCGGACCATCAATGGTCCAATGTCGTGGGCACAAAAACACGCTAAAAAACACAGTTTTTTCTTGAATGCCCAATTTCGTGAAAATAGTAAAAAATGTCAATTTTAACGAAATGCCAGTTTAGATGAATTAATCATACATAGCAGAGTTCCCCTCTGATTCAATTAAAGTCATGAAAAATAAATCAAAAACATATACATAACTAGGTTGTTTTTCTTGGCGCCCGCGCACCCAACCTGTGTCCGGATACACGTCCGGGCATGACCCCCGGACAAGGTCATGGACAACCCCAACGCAAAGAAAATTTTTCAGATACACGCCCGGGCATGACCCCCGAGACCGTATCTGGGGGTCACGTCCGGGGGTCATGCACAGCGTTACATCCGACAGTGCATCTGTACTACTCACCGACACATATAGTACCAAGGCTCAGTACAGAAAGTGATGTCCACCCCACAAAGCGCATGAGACTCTTTCTTATCAGTTAGCCATGAAACCTGATCAAGATGATGTTTTCCCTCTCCTGACACTCTGCCCAAGTCAGTGCGATGATAACATGTGCAAACGACCGCTGGCGTGAGATACATACTCCAGATAGGTGACATCATCCACGAAAGGTAAGTGGGTTCACTTTATGTTTCTCCCGTCTAACGGAAAGGATCACAAGGACAGCGCAGTCGACGTTAGCAGTCTCTAGTGCCAGATTTTAGAAGGTTGTGTTTCCCTTCCTCGTGTCTCTCTATGCCCCCAACTGCCTCGGTCAGTCTTGTCATCGCCTCGAGCTGGCCTCCAGCCCAGCGAGCCAGGTGGCCCTCAGTGGTTAAGGCACGGAGAAGCTGACAAAAAAGGGGATGGAGATGACGTCAACCGGAAAACATCCCTCGCCCACCCCCCTGCATGTTGTGGCTATCTGTCGTCTCTCCTTTTCCATGTCGTAGCTAGCACTCAATATAACTTTTCACTCTCGATTCCATTATTCCCGAGATGAGGAGAAAAAGGGAGATGATCCCTATGCATGACGTGTGTTCAAGGTAAGTGGTGACTGCCATGCCCCGCAACCTCGTCTCCCTCTTTCTTTGACTGTAACTGCCTAGCGCCCTCATTGCCTTACCGTCGTCGCGCTCTCTCCTCCGTGCCTAGCAGCCTAGCGGCCTTGGTCCTTTCGTCACCGCGAGTTGGCCTCCGGGCCGCTCTCCACAAGTTCAGCGGGTGGGTGGTCCTGCCACCACTGGTCCAGACCGTGCCAGGACAGAGTCCCAGCCACGCTGACCTTACTCTCTCCCCCTGAATCCCGATCTAGGTGCTGCTGCTCGCGCTCTGTGGTCCTGGTAAAGGTCTCAGTTTCGTGGTATGCTCTCGTCATTTGAACCTTTGTCGTGACACCATCCCTTCTGAATCTCTGCTTGGCCCGGTTCTTCGCTTCCATGACAGCCGCCTGTAACTTCAGGTCCCCTCTCATCTCCTCCTCTCTCGATCCCTCCACGTTAATTTTCAAATTGGCCTCGTTCCCTCCGTCGTAGTTTAGGATCGCGGTAATTTAGGGACCCTCCCCGACTATCGGCCTCCAACCCGTTAGGAGGTTCCGGCAGTCCGGCCTATAGCCATGCAGAGCCATGACCGCACACTTTCAAAATAACCGAAGTTCGGCGTCCGGTGTCCTCGCTCACAGACAGCCTACCACCTGCTCACTTCACCGCCCTGCACTTCCTCCTCAGATTACCCGCATTGGTATAGCGAGGTAGCCTGCGTGCGCCTCCTGGCCAGCTACGAGTAACGCAACAGTCACTATTTTATAGGATTACTATGGGTCGTGGTCCCTGCGCTCTAAAGGAGGTACTATTTAGTAGTACTTTGGGACTTAGTGGTTAAAATCGACCTGCCCTAATTTAACAATTTAATCGGTAATAATAGTAATAATAATAATAATAATAAAGGAAAGGGCAAGTTGAATATAACCCAGCGATCACTTGGAGCGGCGTCCACCTTGTTCGGGACCCGCAGTCTTTTCAATTCAATCTGAAAAGACTAGGATCGGCGCGCAGCAGTCCCATAACGGGTTACTGATGGTGCCTCTCTCCCTTCAAAGCAGGCCACCAGACTTCCCTTGATGGGTGCCCGTGTCCGATGGCAAGGAGGGGGCTTATGACCTTTCAAGCGAGGTGATAAGCCTCTTACCAACGCGGTCGCGGGCTGCCCCTCTTTTGGGGTCCTACGCGACAGCCACCAGGTTGCCGCACCTGCAGCAGATCGAGATGTGAAGGACCAGCCAGTCTAGGCCACCCACCTTTGAACATAATTCAAAAACTCGGACCGTTCGCTCTCCCCGCGAGATTCCTAGCAGAGAACAGAAGTCTGAAAGGGCTAAGAGAAAGGGGGAGTTGATAAAAGAAAGGAAAAAAAAAAAAAAAAAAAAAAAAAAACCGTAGCGCCACTACAAGTATGGAACCGTCCGATGTGACATTCAAAAGTAGCGGTCCGAATTCGGACGCAAGTGTGAAACGCAAAAAAATTTCGTTTTCATTTTCCCCCTTTCTCTTTTATTTTATTTTTCTCTCCCTTCTTTTTCTCCAGTTTCTACAGCCCCTGCACCTATCCCATAAACGAGCTGGAAGACACTTGGCGCGGCGCCCTCTACCTTCGCGTCCCTGGGCGAGCCCGAAGGCTACCACGTCTACAGGTCGGTCATGCTCTGTTGTACAGCAGGGCGCCGAGCCTGCGTGGACCAATGGAAAGCCCAGTGGCGCACCCATCCTTTTGTCGGTGGTAGCGTCGACTGGACTGGTCCCATAGTGAAGTGCAGCCCAAGCAGACCCGAGATACCGCGAGAACTTACGAGCAAGCACTGCACACAGCGGGGGTTAGGGAGCAAGTCTTCAACGTGAAACGAAGGTGCGTGAGCAAGCACCTCATTTGCAGCGGCACGCGAGAAGGCACCTGATACACAATGGGGTTTCCCTAATTAGGCGTCTGGTGCGTAGTGGAGGTGTGTGAGTGGGCGTCTAGTACGCAGCGGAGGGCCTAGACACCACGCCCTCCGACAACATATCATATCCCGCCTCTTCTCCTCACTTCTCTCGTCCCTCTTCTCACCTTTGTCTAGTCCCCCTGCTATTCTAGTAGCAATCTTGACAGTACAAATCGAGTTGCCCGAAGACATGAACATAACCACGCTGAAGAATGGGCGTGGCTTTGAGATAGGAATGTGAAAGTGGAGGTGGACGACTCATGATCCGGAAGGCCGGCAACTCCAACGAGGACAAACGACCATGTCGTCATGGTTGTAAACTTGGTTGTGATAAGCTTTGCTCTATTACTCATCAAATATGAAAAATAAGAATGAATCTTCCGCCAAAACACTGAAAGATACATTTTCATATTCATACTGAGTTTATTATTACATTCTCCATATATGTGGTCAGACCCCCCTCCTGAATTCAGTTGAGTTCCCCCCTTGCCCCTTACTATCGAGCCCACCTTAGCTTGTCCTTCTTCTTCCTCACTCACCTTTCAAATCTTCTTCTTCAGGTGTCTCCCGCTTTCAACTACTTTTTCTCTCTTTCCTTCACTGCTTCGATCTCTCTTCCACTTATTTGCTCCTCGATTCTCAATGGTTAAAGTCGCTCTCCTTCTGTCCAGCGTATTTGGCCCGAGTCTTGACTGGGTTCATGCACCTGGACATGTACGAAGATGATGAGGAGCGCAATCTTGATGGAATGCAACCAGTCGTGACCACGATCGTGACCACAACCACCAGTTTGTTCCCGTGGGTCCAAAATGAGAATGGATCTTCCCCTAGAACACGAGACTGCTTAATTTTATTTGTCGCTACCCCTTCGCCTTCTCTGTACATGGTATTCTTGCTACATCTGTACTCAGTCGACTTTTGCTTCTCACCACCTATATTCGATCTACTTGCCCGACTCATCCACCTCTTAGCCCTTTCAGATGAACCTGGTTGACATCTCAGCCGGTTCATACCACCTTCATGCTATATCTTCTCATGGCTACAATCGTAGTGATGAATACGAGCACGAAGATGATAATAATGCTGACAAAGCAAATCAACTTTTTGCCTCGGGATAACGGAGTCAGGGCTCGAAGAGGGTCATTTCGGATTTGAGGAGGGCGACAACAATCCGACAGGAGTGATGACAACCACGAAGGAACTAGTTACAATCCTAACGAGAGCAACGATCATCTTTAGTCCCAGAAAAAACAGTGGCGAGTCTGGCAACCACGGCGTACACCGACTGCAACAACGACGAGTGATGAGGCGACGTTGACCACGAGGGACGTTCCACCACATATGCAAAATGAGAATGAATCTTCCGCTAGAACATGAGACGATACACCACCATCTGAATTGTTGTCCGCTACCTTCTCGTCCTTCAGGGAAGCTAGCGCAACTACGCGGTTTTGAATACTCGCCTGCTTCTCTCTTTCTCTCTCTCTCTCTCTCTCTGTGTGTGTGTGTGTGTGTGTGTGTGTGTGTGTGTGTGTGTGTGTGTGTGTGTNTGTGTGTGTGTGTGTGTGTGTGTATGTGTGTGTGTGTGTGTGTGTATGTGTGTGTGTCTGTGTATGTGAGCGGAATTGCATAGCAGTCCCATAGTAGCTCGATCCATAGTGAGGGTCCCACAGCGGTGCATTCGCTAGTGGCAGAGATCGGGTGCTCGTTGTCTGTAACTATAAACGAATGTGGTGGTGAACGGTGACGCCCATCACGAGGCTGAGGAAGTGGCAGTGAACTGAGGACGACCGTGACCAGGCATCAACCGGACGATGAATGTAAGAGGAACACAATCATGACCATTGCTTCACTACTCATCACGCACACAAAAATAAATAAAAAATAAAAAATAAAAATAAATATTCCGCTAGAATATGGAAAGATACATCGCCATCTTCCCCATGCACTGGCACGCAGCCCTCCTCACTCATACCGGCCGAGCCATCGCTCGAATCAACATTCTGCCACAGCCATTTCGTTCGGAGAGCCTCGAAACCCCCACATAGCATATTGTCTTGCTCAATTCCATGAAGGAACGAGCGAGATACATGTTTTCAATTGTCACTTTTTCTTCTTCCTCCCTCCCCGACTACTCCGTGCACCCCCTTCCTCCTCTATCGCCTTTTTTTTTTTTTTTTTTTTTTGGGAATAAACTCCCTTTCAGTGCTAGTGGTGCTGGTAAGAGCAGACACCACTAGCACCTGAGGAGAGGGTTCATCTACTGGTGGGGAGCATCACCTGTTGGAAAACGGGTCCAGCGTCCCAGATACAGAAAAGATTTGGAGTATGTCAGGAAAAAGGGAGCGGGAGTCTCCTGACAGCATTGATTACTCTGGAATCCAGAGGATTGACTGAGCGGGAGTTTGTGGAAAAGGAGAAGAGCCTCTTCGCCTTGAACCAGGCGCCAAATGTCTGCTGCTAAAAAACTAGCTCTTCCCCTTCTGTCAATCTCCAACTGCAACCTCGAGCATCCGAGGGACCAGCGTCCCCTGCTGGAAAACGGGTCCAGCGTCCTCTATACACAGTGAATCAAGAGGGAGTTTAAGAAAATGTCAGGACCGTAGATACCACCGCCTCTTCAGTCTGCGTCAGGCCGCCACCGCCTCTTCAGTTTGCATCAGACCGCCAACTCCCAGTTGTTTCCCTAGCGGCTACTTCCGCCAATTCCTTCCATATACTGTTGTCTGGGGCCTTGGTCACTCTGCACCGTACCATTGCATGTCGATCATTGCCAACTGGTGGGGTGGGAATGGATCAGGGAAATCAGTGGATGGTCACAGCGGGATCTCCTGTCCTACTGTGGTCTAGTCTCTGAAGCTGATAAAGTAATCTCTCCTGAACTCGTTCTGGTGGCATTTCTGAGCGGGTGCACCATCCCATCGGACGAAAGCTGTTAATTTTCCTCCCCAGCTATGCGGACCCCCTCTAGTGCAAGGATACAGCGTTTTCTCCAGAGGGCCCACATGACAGCTCTCCTCACTAACTTGAACATATTGCTTTCAAAGGTGTTGTCAGTGGGGGAGGACCATGTTTCGCATAATATGGCTCTCCAGTTCCATGGCCAGTTGGAGCCTGTGGCTAACCGTGTCCAGATTCTATCCCACCACCGCCATCTAAGCACGGCTCCCAGACACTTCATGAATATATGCTCTATGGTTTCCGGGATTCTGCGGGAGGGGAAGGCAGTGTGGCACGACTTACACCATGGTAGCGCCCGTCCCTTCTACTCTAGATATGTACGGTCGATCAGCCAATCGTTGGTGGGCAGGCACCGATGTTTCATCTGTCATTGTAGCGAGGCCATCTTCGTTGGCCTAGACTTTGTGGTGGAGAACCATCGGATGGGGCGGATTACTTCGGTTCCTACATTCAGGTGAGACCTCCATCGATCCTTCACCCTTTCTTTTATATTCACTTTTGGTCGTTGCAGCCGATAGGTGGCCTCCACCGTTAAGGTATGCAGCTTCATGTTCTCCCCGGTCCTGCGTTTCCGCGGGGGGGACCACTGCCACTCCTCGGGATCAATTGGGAGCTCGGTCACGGGGGTGTCTGGCTGGTATGCGATCCACACATCTTTGTCTTGTAGCACACGGATCCTGTGCAGGTCAGAGTTTCTCCACCATCTCACCACGTCTAGGGTGTACCGGGTGAGCACATTGTCCTTACCGATGTGGAAGAAAATGGTCAGGGTTTCGTCCGCTCGCACCTCTACCACGTTGCCTACACTCTCCGGGTCGCCCGGGGCTGCTACCTAGTCCCCTTCTGCCTGCCGCGGTCCTTTGCGCAGGATACGGTCCTTTGCGCAAGATACGGATCCAGTCCCGGGGCTGCTACCTAGTCCCCTTCTGCCTGCCGCGGTCCGCTCGCACCTCTACCACGTTGCCGATGTGTTCTTCCACTTTGTGGCAATACTTTAGTGTGGTCCTTAGTTGCTGCGCAGGTTTCCAGTCTCCCACTTGTGTGTCCCATATATCTTTCATTCTGGTTATACCTTTTTTAACCCAGTTGTTCCATGGGGTGCTTGAACTGCAGTACACTCTGTTGTTCCGGTCTATTATCCGTTTGTTCCCAAAAAGGGGTTGGCGTGCCACCTCTTCCCATCTGGTTGGTGGGGGTTTGTCGTGCAGCGGAAGTTGTCGCCAGGCATACAAAACTCGGGTCCAGAAGTCGTCCCTGACCAAATCCGAGCGCGTTGTGTCTTGGCCTGGAGCTTGCCCGTTTCGACGGGACCGTTGTATTGTCCAGTGAAGCTCTTCCAGCCAGGTTAGCGGGTTAACTCCCTGCGGGGCAAGCCTAGCTATTTGTTCCAAAGCAAGGGCATGTCATGGGAGGCGTTGATTGAATAGCAGTCTCCGGATCCATTGAATTGTTAATGCCTTAAACTGGGTATCCGGGTCTAAGATCCCCAGACCCCCTTCGTCTTTAGGTTGAATCACCGAAAGTCAGGCTACCCTGCTAATAACATTTAGAAGTTCTCCGTTGCCTCTCCATAGCAGGGTTGTTACCTGTCGCTTTAGTGATCGAACGACCTCCTTGTTGAGGGCCCAGATTGCAGATTTATACCAGAGGGCCCTCAGTATCACATTGTTGATCGCCAATGCCCTGCCGATAAGAGAGGTATGACGGTTTTTCCAGTGGGCTAGCTTCTCTAGAGCGGGCTTTAGAATCCATTCGTCATAGTGTTGTTAGCATGATTCCCAACACCCTGACTGGGGCCGTTTCTGGGAGCCACTTGACCCGCGGAAGCTCGGGGGGGCGCCCCTTGATGGTGGATCCACCATCCCAGGGTTTTATTTCCCCGGTTGACCGTCATGTCTGAGACTGTTGTAAATCGGTCGAACAATCGTCTGATCTCTTCCATATTTGCTGCAATTGCGTCGACCATGAGTGTCAGATCGTCTGCAAACATCGAACAGATCGGGATTGCTTCTTCTGGGATGGCAGAGACTTGTAATTTCCTCCGGTCTTTGTTAGCTCGGAGGTTTGCTGCCAATGCCTCCATCACTATTATAAACAGGAAGGGTGCCAGAGGGTCCCCCTGGCGGACCGACCGCTGCAGCGGGAAGGGAGGCGCTATCCTTCCATTGACTTGAACACACGTGGTTGCGTTGTGGTGCAGTATTGCGGTCCAGCGCTGAAAAACTGGCCCTATGTTCATTTATTCCATACATTTGTCTAGGAATAGCCAGTCTACGTGGTCGTAAGCTTTTTCGAAGTCTATGAAGACCACGGCTGCCTTTTGTTTGTCTTGTCTTGTCAGCTTGAGTAGTTCATTAACTAATAGTATGTTATCGTGGATCTTGCGCCCTTTGATGAACTCGGTTTGCGTCGGATGGATAATATCTTCCAAGACCGGGAGCAGCCGGTTTGCAAAGGTCTTTGCTAACATTTTATAGACAACTGTGAGCAAAGTTATTGGCCTGTAGTTTCGAATGTTCATTTTGTCTCCCTTTTTGTGTAACAAAGTAAGAACACCCTGCCCCACCAGCTCCCCCATTCTCCCTGTTTCCCACACCTGATGATAGAATTTCATGAGGTCCAGAGCCATCTAAGTCCAGAAGGTCTCCAAAATTCCTTTGGAAACCCATCAATGTCCGGCGTCTTCTCTTCTTCCATCTGCATCATCGCCATCCATATCTCCTCCTTGGATAGGGGACAGTCCAAATCTATTTTCTGTTGGTCTGTCAGGGCCTTCTCTAGTGGTATCAAGAAATCCGCAATTTCTTTCTCCCTAGCATTTCTTTCCTGCCGGGCACACCGTGAGGTGAACAGGTCTTGGAAAAAGGATCTTGCTCTTTGTGTGCAATGGGGGGTGGAGGTGATGATATCTTCGTGTTCAGTTTGTGGATCATATAGTGCTTCGATGGTTGTTCTGTGCGAGCGTACCCGGGCCATGCTGAAGAATTTTTGTCAGTCGACCTCTTATTTGTGTTCCTTCCCAGCGTTGTGTGGCGAAAGTCTGGAGTCGTTGTCTCATTGTTTGAATCTCTGAGTATTCTTCTGGTGCTCAAGTTGTTGCAGTTGTTGATGTAATTTCATCTCCTTTTGATGTTTTTTAGTTGCTGATAGTTTAGAATATTCTTGACATTCCTTACCCAGATAGAAGAGACCGTTATTGAATCAGTCTATTGCCTGTTGGAAGTGCTGTTTTTACATGTGCCAGTACTTTCGGCAGTCTGCAATGTAGCTGTGAAAGGTTTTCTGTTGCAAAATGTAGGTGTTGAGTTTGTAGAAGACCGGTCCCCAATCAGGTTTCTTTCGAAAGGATAGAGCAGCCGTGCACATTTGTGGTTCAGGCCTGGGTATGGGCTTGCAGGTAAGATCGCTGCTAAAAGCAGAGATCCCCCCATGTCTTCCGAGATGAGGATTAGGTCAATCCTGGATTTTGATTGGTTTTCAGTTCCCGTCTTCCGTAAACACGAGTAAAATCTTGTATCTGGATTCAATTTCCAGCAGGAGTCAAAGATTTTCAGTGAGAGGCATAAATCGTTTATCATCCGCTCATCCTCCTCCACATACACCGGGGATGGGGAGGGGGTCCACCATCTATCCATCCATTGATCCGGGGCTGCGTTGTAGTCCCCTGCTATAATGATCGGGACCCCTTCGGGTATTTGTGCTTTAATGCTCTCCAAGAAGATTCTTCTCTCGCTTACTGTGTTGGGGGCGTAAATACACACTATACATACAATTTCAATTTTCAGTGTAACCAGGATAGACACCCACCGGCCTTCCCCTTGGTCCACCACCCAATGGACCGGGTTTGCCCGAGACTCCGGGGGGATCCAGATGGCCACCCCAGCACTTCCAGGTTTCGGGGCATGGGCCCCGAAGGCTTGGTATGGCCAGATTATCTTGTGAGTGCGGTTGTGCTCTGGGGTGTCCATCAGGTGTGTTTCCTAGACGCAGACTATAACTGGCCAGTTTCGCCCTCCTACTCCTTTCATCAAGTCCCAAATTGTATTTTGTTTCTCTGGTTTACAGGAGGTCAGGCCGTTCACATTCAAAGAGTGTAGGTCCGATCAGTCGCTCTCCTGCATTGATTCCAAATGCGATTTTTCTCATACACTGCCCTGACTGGGTCTATCTTGCTCGCATCATTCATAATACCCCTTGAATTATTTTTCACAGGCGGGACCACGGCAGTTGGTCCCAGTCCCAGTCATGGCCCTGTCTAAGGAGAGCACATAAACATCTCTGGACATCTTGTTCGGTCCAGGTGTCGCTGTGCCCAATCTTGACCATTTGTAGGTTCAACATTTGGGCGCAGGTGTTTCATCTCATGTTCGCGTCCTTGGTTGGGTCGTATCGTATATAGACGTCCCTCTGCGCTATTTTAGTGGGGCCTGTTGTGATCGTGGCTATGACCTGTGCTCCTGGCGGCAGAGATTCAGCAATGTGAGATTCCAGTTCCATTTGTAGAATTTATGTCGCCGCATTAGATTGACTGTTTTGTGGCTCCGCCCAAAATGACGACCAGCCGTGTAGCATGGCGGCCCCCCGTTTGCCATTCTCTTCTGGGAGCAGGCCCACCTCCCATTTCTCGTTTTTCTTCCGCACTGGGATGAGCAGCATAGCGTTCTGCGACAGCGGGCCAGAATCACGGCCCATCTCAACCAGTTGTCTGAGTTTTCTTTTTCACACCAGGTCTAGTGGCTCGTTCTCATTCGGGCATGGGGGGTCCGGTGTCGAGCGCATCGGTTCGGCACAACACAAGGCAGCGCGGGACCCTCCCGGCTGCGTCACGCAGAAGTTCGTCTTAATCCTCGTCGCAAATACATAATGAAGCTTCCGCAGGCCGCTCCGGCCGAGTGCGCCAGCCATACCTCCCGCAAGCCCCTACGACAGGATAGGGCGTACGCGAAGCATGACTTACCTCCATCTTACAAGAGCTATCACCTCCCTTCGGTGGGCGTATCCCTGCCGAGCTACCAGTCCATAATACGAAAGTTAATCAGGTGCAATCGCAAAGGTGGACCAACCGAGGGCGTTTATCGTATGCTGTAGCATAGGGGGTACGTGAGGTAATACGCCTCTATCGGACCCGCGCGCGAACCGCCGTCTTGGGGGGCTGAGGTCCCAAGCGCGACTCGTCACCGGTCGACTAGGACGTATCTCACATGCCACGAGCACACTACTATAAAGAAAACTTAAAAACTAAAACACACACACCCATGCACGTACATATACAAATACAGAACAACACGGAACAAACAACGCGACAACGCTCCTAGTCCCTTAGTAGTCATACCATAACTTTCCAATGCGGAAATCGGATAGGCATCACGCGCGAGACTTTGTTTAAGACCGCGAGGACATAGGGCTAACTCATATCGACTAGCAATGCATGAATACGCAAACAGTCGCAATGATGGCATACTATGTAGTGCCCATAATCAAGCGGTCCTTCGTGGATCCGAGGACCGCTTATGACACTCAAGTGTCAGATTCGAAGTATCGTGAAGGCTTGCCCCTTCACGATATTGCACGGCTAAAGGAATAGTCGTGCGGCCACCGCGCCACCAAAGGCTGCGTATCTCGGAGGGCAGCGCAAATAAGCTCTGCGCGGGGGGAGATCCCTTCCATGCAGAGTCTAGGGACTGGGATGTCCTGGACAAGGGCCTTGAACCCGGGCCCAGAACCAACGTCCGACTAAGAAATCCTTAAGAAGCATTCAACAATAAAGCGGGGTTTCCTTTCTCTTCTCAATCTTCAACCCCATTTAACCTTTAAGAGTAGGTCCCTCAGGCCATGCGAACACCCAACATACGTACACACGCACATATATATATATATAGGGTAATAAGTCTGTGACGATCACTTCTCACAATCACAGTGAGACTCCTCACAGCCATATATATATGTGTGATCGCACAGTACATACCTGCAATCACATCAAAGAGTCAAACAAGAGTCCACGCACTACACAGAGTCAACTCCAACCAATCTCTACACTCATACCCCTCGCTTTAGCCATGCAAGCCCCAACCTTTATCCAACTAACCATAATTAAATACTCAGCACCTTTGTTAAATGGTCATTCAACAAAAGTCCGGGTGAAAACCTTAATAAAACAACAAAAATTAACATCGCTAAGGCCTTTTAGGTTGAGTATTGAGGATGAATCGGAGTTGAGTCGTAGACCGACGAATCGGTAACCAACTTGTTATCAGTGATAACAGAAGGTGATCCTTGTAGGATCAAGCTGAATCTAGTCCTAATTTCAAATCAAACGTTTAAGAGGACCTTTAACACAAAACAGACCAATCCCAAGCTAAATCTATGAGTCCAAATCGAGAGTAATCTCCATATCATGATTTCATCAATAATCATTCTACTTAGCTAATCATGAGTCTACTCCTAAGTCAGTGCCCAATGAAAAGGTAGATCTTTGGTAGAATCTCCTCAATGCAAAGTGGATTGCTAGAATTGCCACCTGTCAAAATATAATCTAACTCCTCTAAACTAAGAAAATTTTGGCAGCGCTTCCCATAGAAAAAGTGTCTTCTCAGAATTTATAATAACTCAAATATGAAAGCAAAAACAGTCTCCAACTCTGGAAAGTCAAAATTTTGTCCAACTCCCTGAATTAGTAAAATTTTGGGCATCACTTCCTTTAGAAAGGTAGACTTCCCAGATTTATACTAAGTCAAGATGTGAACTCGGACAAAAAACGTAAGTTCAACTAAGACAAAATTCAACTGACTCCTTAGTTTTGTAGAAATTTTGGCAGCGCTTCCCGTAGAGAAAGTGTTATTCCAAGATTTATACAAAGCTAAGTTCAGAATCTAAAAAATGATTCTGACTTCTCAAAGTTCAATTTAGTCTAACTCCCTGAATTAGAAAAATTTTGGGCAGCACTCCCTTTAGAAAATGAGGTTTTCCAGATTTTTACTAGGCCGAAAAAAGTCAGAAAAAACGGACCCGAAAAAGACAAATTTTGACCAGCTCTTTGGTTTCGTAGAAATTTCGGCAACGCTTCCCGTAGAAAAAGTGACCTACCAAGATTTATATAAAACCAAGTATAACAAAAGATCCCAGAAAATGCAGAAATTGACCTAAGTAAAAAAAACTTAGCCCATAAAATGCAGGAATTGAAACTAACTCATATGGCTCTAGCACGCGGCGAGCAACTAAAGCAACTACCTACTAACTGAAACATAGACTAAGTAGTAGTCGCACTCAGTCTCATGCAGGCCAAACCACAAAAGTAAGTACTCTCACTTTCCCAAAGTCAACGTATCAAACAATAGTTCATAGTCTCACAATAATTTATTCATTTATACCCAGCTTACATAGGGCATAAAGCTAGACCACCCAAACTTATGGAACATGTCTAGCTCAGCCATGGAGTATACACAAACACAAGGCACAACAACTTTTCTTTTCTTTGAGCATATGACTAAGCCACCCTAGTCGCCCCGCACTGTTTAAATATCCCAAGTTTATATAATTGTCTGCACTTAGTCTTAATAAAGTATAGTCAAATTATAACCTTCTAATTCCAGCATGTGCGTGGCGTTAGACCAAGACCACCCAAACTTATGGAACATGTCTTGGTCCTCAGCCTGGTTCATTTCTCTTAAAACCAAAGCAGGAAGAGGCTGAGCCACCCAAACTTATGAAACATGCTCAGACCTCCTCGTTCATAAACTAAAGAAACAGAAACTCAAAGTAAACAAGGCGACCAAGCCACCCAAACTTATGGAACATGCTTGGTCCCTGAAAGTCAATCACAGTCAGCCTTCGCAAATCAGAGCAACCAGACCACCCAAACTTATGGAACATGTCTGGTTCTCCAGGCAATTCAAAATAAACATAACACTGGGCCTTCCCAAACTTATGGAACTAGCCCAGCCTTTGGTTGACCCGGTCAGACACATGCAATACTGTCTTTCTCCCATCCTTCCCCCAGATGCAACCCCACAATCTGCTTTCAGTCAAACAATGAAACTGAAACTGACATTGCGCATACATTCCTTTACTTAGTCTGGTTATGTCATGAAAGTCAGCTCAAAAGTCAAAGTAGGGACACACACAGTATACTCAGTCAAAACATATCAAGGTGTACAGATAAGGGTTATAACTGGGTTTATAGAGGGAAAACAAATGGTTACCTTTCAATTCCCTGCCTCCAGAACTCCTCCTGAGTTCCGGCAGAGCTCCCGCAATCGATGGGCCGACTCCCCACAGAATCTTACTGCGGTCCTACTGGTTGCAATCCTGCCTGCCGCCTTCCTCTCAAAACAGGATTAGACTTAGATTAAGAAGGGCAGAAATAGGGGTTTCAGACTTTCGAAATATAGGAGGGGGACAAACTCAACTCCCAGGAGAGGACCTTGTTATCTTCACACGCTTGAGGGCCCCGCAATGGTGGCTAAAACGCCTCGCAACTTGGTCAAACAGAAGTCAGACTGGCAATCGCTGTTTCCCAGACGACCCCCCAACTGGCAGCGATAGCCTCTCCATCAGTAATCACGGGTTCATGACTGAAAACGCACAGCCATAAGTCCATAAGGCACTAACCACGACTCAAAATGCAGGCTGCAAATCAGATCCGACAGCTTTCTCTTTCACCTTAGTGAAACGGTGGCATGGCTTAACTAGCCTTGCATCCGCAGAGCTGCCCACTGATACTGGTCATACAGCCTGGCGGCTCTCCCTGCCATCGTTTCAACTGCTGAGAAAGCAGCACGCCGCCCCACAGGTCGCCTCCAGCCTAGCTTCACTCTCCTTGTTGCGGTAAATCTGCACTTCGTCCCTCGGCCTTCGCCACTTAGTAGGAACCGAACGGCAGCGACCCCGACCAGTGGTTAAATCCGTAGTCCTCGATCCACAATCCGCAGTCCATAGTCCGCAGTCTGCATTCCACAGTTTATTGATCTCACGCTATTCTATTGATAGGATCGAGCAATACATCGGTCAACAGGTAAAATTGCAGTCTCGGTGACCTTGCCCCTCACTTCTTCAGTCAACAGCATACACCTTCGTGGCTGACTGGTTACCGCACAAGCTGGTCGGACGATGGGCATACCGACCGACAGACAAGGCTGTATTCTCCACGACCTGCTCCTCACTACTTTGGCGGATAGAGGGGCAGCGCCCCGGGTATCAGGTAAGTCTCCGAGCTTGCGGCTGGTCCTCCGCCATTGAATGTAAGCGCACTTTCTCCTTCTTTCTTGTTTCCTTTACTCTTCCTGACCTTCTAACGCAATGGCCCGGTCCTTCAGTCGCCACAATGGCCATAGTCGGTCGAGCAACTCCTGTTGACGCCGGGGAAACAACCGTGACGAAACCGGGTAGTGCTCGTAGTGAGCATGTGCAGGGGCCAGTGGCGAAAGGCCTGTAGACACAGCCTTCCCGTCCTGCAGGTAAACTCCAACTAGCACGGCTAGCCTTCCACACTCGCTCGACAAGATTCGTGACGAACCAGCCAACAGGTAGCTTCGCAACCTCTTGGTTTTCCTCTTCACTACTTCACATGATGGAAAATGTACACACCGATCAACAGGTAAGTCCTTGACTTCCGCTAAAATACGCCTCATACCACCTCTAGTCCTTGATGCTCTTGGTCGGTCGGCGGGAACAGACCCCCTTGCTTTCCACGACGTCGCAGCTGCGCGCTCCTCCTGACTCATTATCAGAGGACAACGAATGCACCCCTCAGTGGTAGCAATCATGAGCTCGAAGGCACGAGCGACGGTAAATCTAGGAGCGGTCCGACCAACCGAATCGGGCCGACGAACGCGAGTTCACTATGACGATTAGCACGGGGAACACGAATAAACACGGGTGAACACCGCGTCTCCGAGGATTGGCTTAGGCTGTGCAGGTGAGTTCTTCTTATCGGACCTGTGAGGCGGGCGGCGCACCGTACCCAGGTAAGTCTCCAACCCCACGACCAAACTCACGCCACCTCCACGAAAGGACGGGCCAATCGAAAGACTCCCCGCTAGAGCCTGGAAGTATATACTGCCTTCCCTGTCATGTACGCAGAGAGATAGAAGCGGGCAACTTCCATCAATTCGACTAAGTAAAATATGAATGAATCTTCCGCTAGAATGTGGAAAGATTCCTGGAGCTGCCTCCACCACCTCCCCGACGCAGCTCTTGATGATTAAATCGGCAAAACCCACCACTCCTTTATCAACGTGGACGTCGCAATCTGACTCGCAGTGTCCCGAAACCTAAGAACCGACCTTTTCCTCACCTAACTCCATCGAAAATCGCCCAAAATCCCCATCCCCGACTCTCACCATCTCCTACCTCCATGCAACCCGTTTTCTATCTAATTCCTGTTCTACTGATTGACCATCGAAACTAACACTACCACTAAGCTCGCCCGGTCTCAAAACCCCCAACTAGTATCTTCCCCTGCCCAACGTCGTTAAGAAACGAAGTCACCAGAGCTTCTTACCCCGCCATAGCCTCCTACTCTGTCACTATTTCCTTTTCCTTTCTTCGATCGTACCTGGCACGCTTCCCCGTCGAGGTTCATCCGCTTGTTATTACTTTCGTTGCTTAATCTCCTGTCCGGTTGCGTTCTTCCTGCGCTATTATCCACTCCTCTTGCTTGTCGAGGTTCATCCGCTTGTTATTACTTTCGCTGCTTCATCTCCTGTCCGATTGTGTTCTTCCTACGCTATTATCCACTCCTCTTGCTCTTCCTACCTCTCCTTCGACTCTATTACGTTCATCCTATTCCTCACATTCCCATGACTCCGCCTCCTTCTCGTCGGTCCTTCGCTCGTAGCGCACTCCCGATGATCTCGTGAATACAACTCGTCGGCCCGAGTCAATCAGGGGGGAACTCTGGGCATAGTCAACTCCTATGTGGCTCGATTTTTTACCATCGTCTCTATGCCTGAGTCTTCACAAGCGACTTGTGCATTAGTTCCCAGGTAGGTCTCCGACCTCTTGCTTACCGCCACCTCTTTTCTTTTCGTCGGCGTGGTAAAGACTCAAAGTGAATCTTCCCTCAGAACGCAAGAAAATTCGGTGTCGCTAGTCACCCTGTCCCCACGGCTCCTCTCATGCCTCGCAGGCAGGTCTCAGGCCTTGCCGCTGTCTTTAGCGAAGCTGGTCGCCCCGAAAGGAGCTTCGGCTGGGATCGGCCCCGGTTCGTTTGACTAGCCCTTCACCCTTATTCCTAAATCCGACATTCATTCTGTTGTAGTGCCGCTACAAACCTCTATAGGGAGCTTCCCTTGGCATGCTCAGCTCGGGCAGAGCCGATCACCTTTCAGATCCCCAACGGGCGAGCCCACACACAGACTCCTCTCGGCAGGTTGCTGCCGCTGGCCGCGCAGCCACAGGGGCACACTCCACTCGGGTAGTCCCCTTTCGAGGGCCAAGCACCCGTCGATTAGCCTACGTGCTGACCGCGATTAGTCCCAGTATTGTGCTTAGTGAAAAGATCATGCATGAGACTAATACTAGTAAAAATAGTCACGACCATACGGCGAAGGGAATAGGATAAGGTGACTACTAATAGCGCCTTGGTCCCGCCGAGCTATCCCACGACTATTTCGCGCCCCTCTGATGTTCCTGCGTCGTTGCTGCTAGGTCTCGATCCCTTAATCTCTTTGATGAAAGTCTGACTCCATAACCAATTAGTACTAGCCCCAAGACTGGGTTTAGTTTTGACAAACGCCTAAATAAACGGTCACTGTGCGACACGCAGACCTACCAAAACAATCTCAGCTCACATGGTAGTCGATGTCATTCCCCGCACGTACACGCAAGTCACAGACAAACGCATCAGTCAAACGAGACATACTCTTTTTAATTCTAGTTTAATCGGAAATAAAAATCTGGCCGCCGATCAACGCCGGCTTCCATGATCATCAAACCACAATAAATCACGCGCGCCTTAAGTCTGCGCGCCCACACACTCTCTACTCTAGTCAACCATCCTGCCAACATAAACTTCAGACACAACCTCACCTCGCGCGGGATACTTAAACTTTAAACCTCTTATTTTTTGTTGCTTGCAAAAACCCATGGCGTAAGGGTATTCACACCGATACCGGGCCCGATGGCGGAGCTGGTTGTTGTAATTCCAAGGGGTCTTGTGTCCTTTGTTCGTGTTTATTCTCTGTCTCGACCCTGTCTCCGTCCTGTTCTGTTTCTGTTGTTGCTGTTGCTTGTGGCAGATGGAATCGTGCAAAAAATATTGTCGTTAGTTTGTGTCATGCTTCCGTCCACCTCACCCCAGATTGCAGTCCCTTTTCCAGTACATTCTTAAGGGAGGCGCTCGTGTCAAGCATCGGGAACAATTCCAAGTATGTCTTGTCCCAAAATTCGTCAGTGAGGGGGCCGTGTTTCGCTTTCAAATTTTCCATCAACCATTCTGCGATGGCGATCAGTTTCTGTTTCGTAGATAGGTATTGTGGTGGTGCCCCTTCTTCCTCACCTTCTGGCTTTTGTTCCATGTCTAAGCCCTCAGGTGTCGTACTGACGTTAACCGGGAGGGGATCGACTTCCATCGGGTCTGCATCAAAGGCCACATGGAAGGGGTCAGTGTCCGTCTGTCCGGCTTGAACGTTCCTTTCTGCTGTCCCCTTACATTGCTCTAGACTCTCCTCCCCCCGTGGTCCTGGTTCCACCTCCATCCCCCCGACCTCCGGCTGCCCCTCTGCTCCCTCGTGTCCCAACTGTTTGGGTGAGGAGTATAAGATTGTCTCCTGTGCTGTTTTTTCCTTTTCCTTCGTGCTCTTTCCCCTTGTCACCTCGGTCGTGCTCTGTTGTGTCTGCTCGGAAGAGATGAATTGCTGCGTTTGGACCCTGGTTCCGTCTGTGTCCTCTTCTTCCGGAATATAATGTCTAGCTGCAGGACCCGGGGTGGCTCGGGGCTGCTTGTTGTCATCTCGCGACGACCCGGGTTTCGTCTGTTGTTTTTGAACCCACATTATTTTTCCTCCTTTCTTCCGCACCGTTTTCCAGCCCGTGTTTTCCATGTTTCCTTGCAGGGGAGTCTCCTGTACCTTCTCCTCCACCGGAGCCGGGGGAGTCTATGTGTTCGGGGGGCGGGAGGCCCAATCCGGCTCACTAACTTTCTCCCATTTCCACCCAATTGACGTGCCTTCCTTCGTACGGTCCTCAATGTAAACCCATCCCTCGTGTCCCAGATCCACCGTTCTCCAATGGGTTATCTTAACCGGGTCCCTCAATAGTCTCCCCGTCACCCGTGTCCTTTTTTGCGGATGCAGTGGGCAGACGTACTCCGTACTCAGGTGGTCGTATGCCTTGCATTTATGGCACCACGGCCACAGTTTGTGTGTTGTGTGGATCATGTACTCTTTTCCCCCCACCTGATACGGGATTACGTCATCAAGGGAGAATGGTTGGCCCTTGGGAAAGTCCAGTGCCAACATTAAGTAATCATCCCTCTTGGCCACGAAGGAGGGTCTATGAATGCGACAATGCCGTACATCAATCCGAAGTCATTCACGAAAGCCGCTTGGATTTCGACTGGGATATGGCGGAATTCTACCCAGTGGAAATCCAGCATCAGTTGTGCCCTCCTCTTTTCCGGCCCCAATCTTCGTTGTGGCACCCACGGGTAAATCCGAACCTCCGATCTCTCACAACGAAGACGCTTCCACCCATCAATCGCGGTTTTATCTGATTCATTCATGCATAGTACTGTGAACAGGGTGTTGGAGACCGGTTGGATCAAAAACTCGTCACGGGCCAAATCAGCACTTTTTTTCAACACTTCCAACCGATGGCCAATCCATTTAACTTTATCGTTGACTGATTTAAAGACAACGTCGTCATGGAACACCCAGTTGTTGGCATGTTTCCTATAGATCTCGTCCCGGCACACAATGCCATTTTTTTGGGGTAAGCCTTGACCATGACTTGCTTTCCACCTTGCGTTACCACTCGTGTTTTTTTATGAAAGCAAAAATTTTGTCAAGAAGAAGGCCCGAGCCGGGGGCAGTCCATCCAAAGGGATATCAAGATTTCCGGCCCGCGGGTTGCCCTGGCCCCGTTGGATGGTGAGAGTTTGACCCTAGTGCGGATTACGGAGTTTGTCCGCCCAGGTGAGTTGCGGCTGGTCGTTGGGGTCCTTGCCCTTGTGTGGTGTTTGCCTCCGAGATTCCATCTGTTTCTCCTCCTCCGTCTGTACCCCTGTGTCCCCCATCTGCTGTATTTCCTTGTTCAGATCTTCCATCCTGTGTAGGAGGGTTGGGGGGACTGGTGTTTTCGGGAGGTTATTCTGATGTGACCAGCGTTTGAGTCGGAGCTTCTCATCAGCCAATTGTCTCATAGCACTGTTGTAGAAGAGCATAGAATCCAGTCGTTTGTGTGCACGCTGCAGCCTGTTAGTCGATCTCATGGTGTTGTTATACTTGTTTATAATTTGTTATTTCGACGATTTATATGTGGCTTTCTGTTTTTGTTGTTTTTATTGTTTGTTATTATTTTATACCCTGGCTTAATTTCCTTCTTTTGCTTGGCCGGTTGTTAGCAATTCAGCGAGTTTCGGGGGCTGGTCGGGCTCTTCCAGCGCATGTTTTTGATCTTGCTACACACCCAGCTCACCTTCGTACTGCTTGTTCTCTCGCCTTACCCCCAAGTTGCCTTCCTTTCCTCCTTTTTGTCGCCCGTTTCCTTCTCTGATTTCCTCTCCCTTAGTCGCAAGTCGATGTTGCCTTGATACGTTCCTTCACCCTCTCCTGCGTTCCCCTGGTCCCCCACCCCTCATCTCCCCTTACCTTCGGATTTTCCACCTGCACTCAACCCGGGTTTCTTGCCACCCTCTCCACCCTCGACTCTCTCCAATTCCTCTCTCTCTTGTCTAGATTCGACATTACTCCTATTGTTTTGCACGTTCACGATCCCTACTCACACTCACTCCCTGCCACCCATTCCCACTCCCTTACTTGTAATTGACGTTTTCCTGACGCGTTCCCACCCCCGTTCCACGTTGCACCGCCCTAGGCTATCGTCCTCCTCACTCCTTTATCCTCGTCACCCTGTTCCCCCGCCTCTCCACCCCCTTTACTTTACTCCATGTCCTCATGCTCCCCCATCCCTCTTTTCCCCTTGCCGTCGTGTTTTCCACCCTGCCCCGGGTTTCTTTCCACCCTCTCGACCCTCGACTCTCTCTGATTTCTTTCTTTGACCTGGATTCGGTGGTGCTTGCGGTGTATAGTTTCGGACTGTCGTCACTATCTCCTTTCCTTCGCGATTCCCATCCACTGTCTTGCCTCGTAGTTCTTCACCCCACCCCCAAATCCGAGATCCTTGTTGTGTACACTCTTCTGTGATCGACGTTTACATGACGTGTTCCCGCCCCCCGTTCTTCTTGCTTTTCTATTTTGACACCTTACCTCCCGCTCTGAATTGTTTTCTGCCTAGTCCGCCCACTCCTTTCCTTGATTCCCTTTCATGCCGACAACTCCATGGCGCGTTCCCACCCTCCATTCCCGCCCTCCGTTTTTCGATGTGTTATCGACTCTTTTCCTTTTATTCCACATCCCATGTCTCATCACCCTCACTTCTTCTATTAACCTGTTGTCTTCCCCGAATGTCTGTTACTTGCCTGTTTTCTTGTAGACTGTCGCAGACCTTACTTGATGTCGATTTCTGCATGGCTTGTCCTCGCGCCCAAGTCCGTACGCAAGAATCTCCTATGCACGTGTGTGGTATTTGCTCTCCATCCGAGCCCTCTCACGCGCAATTCGCCTTCACCGGAACCCCCAGTCCCACACCAAGTGGTGCGACGCCACGTCCCGCGGAGACTGCTCCCACCTTGGCGATGGCGCGACGTCACGAACGTTGTCGACTCCCTTCACCCCTTGGCAGTCGACCCGGCATGGTCCGATGGCACGCGCTAACACTCCACACTTTCGCCCTCCGGCAGGTAGCACTACCCGACACGCTCTGGATTATACTCAGACATACCTTGGACTCTTGGAACTCGTGTTACATGGAAGCGCAACTGCCCTTACCCCTAGACCATGTGCCCTTACCCCTAGACCATCTGGAGAAGAGTGTGAGCACCACCGAGAATCTCCCAACCCACATGTGTCTATGGCAGAGGTTGTTGACTAGTGCCTAGAAATTTGTCCAGAGACTGTTTGCGTTAGGGTCTCTGTAGGCACTTCCCTCACAGGTGTGGCAGAAGAACTGCCTCCTCTATCGCCTCGCCCCTCACTCTATCAGCAAATCTGATTCCCCCAATCAACTCACAACACATTACAACCCCTACCTATAATCTTCTCGGGCTCGATTCTATCGAGGATCGAGTCAGATACTTGTTTCCCGCTCACGCCACATCCTCCATCTTGACATTTCTTTGCACTCCCTTTCATCTCTACCTCCTCTCCGACTAACTAGACCTCAAACCTGACCTTGAAAACGGGGTCGCCCATATCAAAAATCTCAGGACCAGGTCTCCATCCGTCCATTTCCATCATGAATCAGGCACACACGATCCCCACCTCCTTTGTCTTCGTCACTTCCCCTTCGCTGTTGTTCCTCCTCTTCTCCCTCGCCCTTCGGCATCTTTGCCATCATCTTCGTTTTCGTGATTAGCCCAACTTCCAATCGCTCAGCCCCACTGCGTTCTATGGCAAGAGGGCAACTGAGACCTCCCCTGTTCGTCCGCAAACTTCCGACTCTTTGTAATCCACTCCATACCCGCCTACACCCGTAGGCCAAACTTCATGTGTGCCCCCAAAGCAAGGTGAATCTAACTCCAATCTAGCATCAGATTCATCCCACTGATTAGACAAAGCTTCAAAAAGAAAGAAAAGACAACAGCCGAAGTAGAAAGGAAAAATAAAAAAAAGTAAAATAGAAAAATAAATAAATAAACAAATGAAGGCGAACAAGCGTCTTTCTGCATGCACCCGATTGCACTTCAGGTTGGAGCAGATGAATCTGACCGCAACTATACCCTTATGATATCACCCCTCAACTCATCAGCATGTGGCAACTCAGAATTGTAGCATCTCTCTGATCTGCTTCCAGTACAGCTCGACCTCGGGTCTGCATTTGAACAGAGCTTCCATTTTTAATGGATGTCCTGGAGGGCAGGGGCCAGAGAACGGCCGCTTAGGTAACATCATGGGATCGACGGGTCCCAGGGAACTCGTTTTTTTTTTTTTTTTTAAATCGTAATTGTAGTATTTCACTCATATGTACGGGACAGAGTTCGAACACGGATCTATATTTCGACAGTTTGGGGTTGCACCAGTTGAGCTAGGCCCATTTCTGGTCCCAGTGGCCTACTTTTAAACAGTTCACGGGTGTACCAACTGAGCTAGGTCCGCAGGTGCTGGTCCCACAGGCCTATATTTAACAATTCGTCGGTGTATCAACTGAGCTAGGTCCACAAGTGCTGGTCCCACAGGTCTATTTTCAACAATGTGTGGGTGTACCAACTGAGCTAGGTTGCTGGTCCCACAGACCTGCTCACACTCAAACCTCTCCCAACAAATCCTGGTTGACAGACGGTACACCCACAGGGGGAATCCCGCCACTCGGGTTCTTCCACCTCGCGGGCTAAGCACCAACCGGCTCACATGCACGTTGAATTCCTCAGTCCTCGCTTCAAGACGAGCAAGATAGAGGATTTTTGCCAGCATCCCGAACACGCGAGAGAAGGTTAACAACAGTCGTATTTTTCATCACCACTTCAGGATGCAGCCTGCCTAAACAGGTGGTTTTTAGGGTCTTCGAACTTTTCACCACTTCAGGACTATTCAGGTCCGAAAATCCTGAATGGTCCTGAAGTGGTGAAAGTTCCGAAGACCCTGAAAACCACCTGTTTAGGCAGGCTACATCCTCAAGTGGTGAAGAGTGGTCTTCATGGTCTTCGGACCTTTCACCACTTCAGGACCATTCATGATTTTCAGACTGCCAAAAACTCTCACTTGACCACTTCAGGACACCCTTCACCACTTCAAGATGCAGCTTGCCTAAACAGGTGGTTTTCAGGGTCTTCGGACCTTTCACCACTTCAAGACCATTCAGGATTTTCAGACTGCCCAAAACTCTCACTTCAGAATTTCCATTCCTGAATTTTCAGCTACCCGATAACCGCTTGTGGAACACGTAGGAACTCCAACAGGCCCGCAAAAATTGGTGTGTGCTCAAGGTCCTCAACTGTTGTGACGGCCACCCGGGGGGGTTAAATTGTTCCCCATCACAATATCGCCCACAACAGCCCATGTTGGTAGACACCCCTTGTCCAACAAGGAGGTCGACAACGCAATTACCGTCCACCCCTGCCCGGATGGGGATGCATGACTTCCCTCCGCCGCTTCTTGCTCAGCATTTTCAAGCACCCCTTTGACTTTCTTCCAAAGTTATTTCTGTCCTTTCTTCACGGTACTCCTTTGCTATTGGTCCCTCGCACATATTTAGCTTTGAATATTCTTACCTCAGCTAATTCCACCTCAGTTCGAACTCACTTCTGTAACTCGACAACTCACGAACGTACCAACTGGGGTAGGCCCGTCGGTTCCACCATCGGTGTCGGGGCTGGTCCAAAAATGAGACCTTATTAATAAGGTAAAATAAATGATAAAAATAAAAATAAAAATGGGGAGGGGTTGATGAGGAGGGGGGAAAACGGGAACCCGCTGACACCCTCTTGGTCCCACCAGTCAGGCCTGTGCCCGCGCCCAGCCAGCAGAACCAAGGGGGATAGTCCCTGAGGACCCTCGACCCCTCAGTCCCCTTCAATTGCCTTCGCTCAAGTGTCGCTTGCTAGTCTCGATCCTCGAACCTGTCTGGTGAACGTCCAACGTTATAACCAATAGTGCTAAGCCCAAGGCTGAGACTTGCGACTAAGGAATTCAATTTAATGCATGCGCAGTGTGTGGACCTACCGAAATGGCCCAACGCCACACCTTGGCCTACCGGTTGGGCCTACTGCCGTCAAACCCCAATGCCCGCCGCACGAAGGGCCTGGTTCTTCTCATAGCCGCGGTACACACCACCGATTACACCAAGGTCTCACCACTTGCCCGTACAAGTGGCCGCCTTCCAAAGTCACACCCTTACTACTCCTGGCGACAAGGGGAAAACTCAGTTTTCACCTCTATCGCACGTCTTTCTAAAGTTGCATATAAATCCTTTTTTTTTTTTTTAAGGACAAATGCTCCAGTCTATTTGTGGGGAGCAGCACGTGCTGGGAACCGGGCCCAGCGTCCCATATAGAGTTACACAAGTAATTTGAGATACTGGGCCCATTACCCGGCTTCGGCTGAGAATCAATCTGAGAACTATTTGAAGAACACAACGAAGCCGCCCTATGACACTATGCACTGCACGGCTCCACCATTGCCTCAGATAAATTCCAAGATGGTTACTTTTTAATAGGGCATTGGCAATTAAATTCTACTCCGGCTATGGTAATACCGTCTCTGCACACACGCATGGCAACCAACCGAAGGTCTTCTAATGTTATTTTTTAACGTCAACATAAAGAAACACGCGCTCATAGATTACTGGTTAATCCATCTACAATGGCCATGGGGCCTATTGACAAGATTTCGGTATGCTAATCAATTCAATTCAATTCATTTCTGCTATGATACAGTAGGATATAGGTGCAGTAGGTTAATCCTCCTCTGGTATGGGGGAGTAATCAATGCCTCTGCATGTACGATGGCCACGTGGCCCATTCATATCATTTTCATTTTTTGACAAGATCATTGTACAGGGACGCTGGACCCAATTTCCAGCAGGTGTTGCTCCCCACCAATAGATGGAGCCTTCGCTGCGGGGGCTCACTTAACGGGGGTGCTCCTATCACCTCGCCAAGTGGTCTTCCTGCTAATGAAGTCGGAAAAAAAAAAAAAAAAAAAAAAAAAACCAACAACAACAACACTCCTCAAAACTGCACGCCCACTCACTCTCCCTCGGTCCCTGCCTCGGCTAAGATTGTCGAGGCACCCGCTCAGACGAAAGCTGGCGTGCCAATACCCCTCGTGTCATCATGGTGGCATCCCATGCGACCTGCAAAAACAACGGCAAATACCCTTGTGAGGGTATTTGCTATGACACCGCAATAGTCATAGGCCTTCAGGAAGAGGAAGGAGAAGGGTGGCTATGACTATGGTGGACTTCATGTTGTACCTGCAGTAGAAGAGAGTTTCGTACATTGGTTCTGGTTCAGCCATTCAACATTATTATTATTCATTGTTTGAATGCGAGGGGAGGAGAGGAGGAGGAGGAGAGTGGTTGGCGAGAAGAAGGGAATCATCATTGGTCTTTGCTGGTGTACATCTTTTTCTTCTTTCTTTCTTCTTCGTCTTCTTCTTTCCCTCTCTCCCCTCTCAAGTTTATTCTTTTTTTTTTGCAATTGAACAACATTGTGCTTGTTCATGAATGTGTACTTCAAATTTGGGCAGGATCGTAACATTGGTATCGAAGCGGATTCTACTTGCTGGCAAGAGTTGACTTTGCCGCTCCAACCCTAACCTAAGTGGAGGGCTACCACCGAGGGTTAGGGCTGGAAGTTGAGGGAAGTGGAGCAGCGTGGTTAAGGGAAGCTGCCCCCACCTGGTTAGGTCGTGATGGGTCCACACTGGACCTGACCAGCGTGATTGAGAGTAAGTTTGGAGTGGCGAGACACTTTGAGAAGACTTTGTGCAACAATTTGGGAGAGGTGACCGTGAGAGGCATTCGCACCTGGAATCTGACCAAAGGGAGACACTTGGCGACTTTAGGGCCTCCCTTAAGTCGCCAAGTTGCTACTTCAATCTTCAACTTCGACGGGGAATTTGGCGTTGCATTTTGGTGTTGGCGTCATTCCCTCCTAGTAGACAGGACACTAGCGTAGGGGTTGTGTTAAAGGGGTCAGGAGGACCATATGAGAGGGGGGTGAGTTCTATTCATCTCGAAGCTCAGGCCACTCAGGTAAATGTTGTGCACCTACGGGATGCCCATGTACGTGTGTGCATGGTATTGATTTTCCTGTTTTCTGAGTTTCTTTTCCTGCTCCTCCATGGTTTTGATTGTGTGTATGGGTATGCAAACAGCCTTCTCACCTGATGGATTAAAAAATGACGTATCTTGTTTTGGACGCCATATCTTTCTACAGTGCATTGTCTTTTTGTCTCTGAACAGATGTAAGACTGTAGGTTCTCTTTGAAGATTGAAATTCGTTTTCCAGTTCGGTAGAGGCAGCAAGTAGGTCTATGAGACTCTTTTTGGTTGGGACTTGGTCACGGCCACTGGGACCTTTTGGGTACCTAGTGGGACCAGGCCCAAGCAAGAAGGGCCTCTTAGGCCCAAATCTGTTCGAGTTCACATCATTCTCTTTCTGTTTGGGATGCGAAGTTTTATTCTTTGGTTAGAGCACTCGCTGCCGAGGAGATCTCGGCTGAGATGTTTTGTATACTGTTACCACACAGTCCATGGCTTGATTCGCACCTTACACACCACTCAATTCTCCATGGATGCATGCCGTTACTCGTTGTCTGAATTTGATGTACGTTCACAGAACTGATCAGACTGGACGATCTCGTATTCGGTCTGATCTTGAGACGCTGGATCAAAACTCTCACCTGAATTATTTTATTATTTTTTATTGGTTGCTCTCTAGTCCAAATGTAATGCCGCTCCAGCTAGGGGCTATGTATCACCCGCGACCACGGCCACGGGGTCAAGCTCAGAGGGCGGCCAAGTTCATGGCCGCATCCACGGCGGGGTCAGCCGCATAACGGCCACGTTTTTCACATTTTTTTCCCGTCAAAAATAATAGGCAAAATATATATATATACAGCCCCTCATTTGTTGTCCTCTTCTCCCTCTCTGCCTACGGTTTACCGGGCAGTTCTATTTGACGATATATATATATCGTCATATATATCGTGACAAACAGAACTGCCCGGTAAACCGTAGGCAGAGAGAAAGAAGAGGACAACAAACGAGGGGCTGTGACAAACTGTTTCGTATATATATATATATATATATATATATATATATATATATATCGTCATATATATATATATATATATCATCAAATAGAACTGCCCGGTAAACCGTAGGCAGAGAGGGAGAAGAGGACAACAAACGAGGGGCTGTGACAAACTGTTTCGTCGGAGTTTCACCGACTCATCATATATTGGGGTTTTTCAAACCCAACAACCCCTTTTTTTTTTTTAAGGAAACAATGAATGTTAGGGAATTATTAAAAGCAAGAAACTGTAGGAGCCCGGTTCTGTTGCGGATTGTAGATGGACTGTGTTTTTGTTTGAAAGATGCTCCATAAGCTAAATCGGCTGATGCTGCCAAGATAACTCCGGGTTGAATTGTGAGGTCCACGGCCTCTTGTTGACGATATTGATAACAATAAGCGAAGGTTTTATGTGAAGAAAAAAAAAAAAAAAAAAAAAAAACAAGAAAAAAAAAAAAAAAAAAGAATAAAAAAAAAAAAAAAAAAAAAAGTAGTCCTTTAAATTTGACCGTGGAATGATCGCCACGCCTGTTCGGCGCATTTCCAATTTTTTGACGCAAATTCCATTTTCGGCATTCACCTGGTTTTCCACTCTATGCTACCGGAACCCCTCGTGAAACGGCGCTACGGGTCCCCCAAGGTTTTTGACATCAGGGAGTGTGACAGTTTAAACCACTAGTACTTGGCCCGGCTATCGGCCACGGCGCTTCCCCGTTAATGCACCACGCCTTTAGGGCTTCTCGGGGTACCAAACCACAATGGTTGGAAGTGCCAGATTGACCGGTGCCGCATTGCAGATACTCGGGCGGGGTGCTGCTGGTTTGAATGTTGCCAGAACTGCTGGAAGCTTGAGCCCTAAACACACAGACCTAAGATGAAGGCTGAGCCAGACTGGCATATGGATGGAAGGTAGAGGCAGGTTAGCAATCTGTTAGGCTCCTGCGGACCTTGGCCCTTAGTACCTGGTTGCTCATATGGGCACATGCAGACGGGCGTTCAAATCCAGATGGAATAAGATGAGCAAAGGTTACTCTGAATTCACCTGACGCCAGTCGGTTCAAAGCTGATATCTCAAGGCTGTCGCCCTTGGCTGTTTCCCTTTTGCCTTTGGATCTTACCAGCCAAACTCTGTCTGCACAATGCTCAATTGCAACTATTCCGAGATGGGACCAAGAAAAAGACAGAAATACAGATTTCGGAGTTGTTTACGTCGACACGGGGCAAAGAAGCAGAGGGCTGACAGCTGACCATCAATGGAATTCTCCTATTTTCTCAGTTGCTGTGTTTAAACCTCCGGTTCACCCAACGCAGAGTACAGCTATTACTGGCATACTTGGTAGGTAAGCACTTCGTCGATTCGGACCGGCCTGTTGCAAAGACCGCTTTGAGACAGCGCAGTTGGAGGGTCGCTTCGGCAAACTTAGGCTCGTGTGAACTGGTGGTTTAGAACCACCACGGTCCTGCACACCTCTGCAAGATTGCCATGGTATACCCAGGGACTGAGAACTGGTCGGCCCCCATAGGCCCTACTCAGCCTGCAGCCTGCCATTGGCTCCGGCCTCTCGAGCATTGAGTAATCCTGGGTCGGACCGGTACTGGGGCATAGCCCTGTGACCCGTTCATACCAGGAGCTGGACGCCTGGTAGGGGATTCATTGAGGGACGACGGCAATCCAGTGGCAAACTGGGGGAGGCTGCCATGACAACCTAAGGAGTTGGCTTTAGTCTTGGTAGTAGTGAGAACACAACAGCTATGGTAGGTATTTGTTAGGCTGATATTGCCTTTGGAATGTTGTGTATGGTAGAAGGGAGGTCAGGAGCTTGCTTATGTATTGCGAGGCCAGGTTTTGATGAGATAGTTCTTAGCATTTTCAAAGACTATCATCAAACATCATCGTCATCATCATCCTGGGACACTGGGGCCGATTCCCAGCATTTGATCATTAAAAAAATGGATGGGGTTCAACAACTTAAACCACCAGTACTTGGCCCCGCCGCTATCTGTTTCTGGTCCAGGGCGTTCAACACACCGAACTCGAGGAGCTCGGCCTCAGGAGAAAAATGGCTGGTGGTGCCAGCCAGAAGGAGGCCCATGCCCGTGGCTTTTTTTTTTTTTTTCCCGTGCGTTTTCAGCCCCGGAGAGAAGTGCCAACCACGTCCATATCCAATTCCAATTTAAACCCTCTCTATCTGTCCATAAATCGCTACGCTTGTGCGCCGTCCGGTCACCATGCAGGTACAGAGTTACATCATCTTTCAATTTGCATCACCTGCTTGCACTTGTCGCTAGGGAAGCCCCCCCATAGCTTTTAGATACCATCTGCAAAAGGTGGATAAAGGTGATCCCCTCAGTTGCAAAGACCGACAACTAATTGCTAGTACAAACGTAGAGAACCAGCCTCGACTTGAGGGGTGATGAGAGGAGAGCCCCTTGGAGTGGGCCCCAGTGGAGGGCTCCATCTATTGGCTGGGAGCAGCACCTGCTGGAAACTGCATCCAGCGTCCTTCACATACTGTACAAGAGTCCATCAGTGATATGGAGCTGTTACAACACAGATCTGTGGCTGAGTATGTACGGGAACTAGGTATAGTGGTGGGCATGTTGGAAGACACTGACAACGCCCCACTTCTTATATGTTCTTGGTTGTTGGCAAGGGAATGCCAGATGTACGTAGACCGAGGTTGGCATCAGCGAGTCCCGCTCGCCAGGGAGAGAAATAGAGGTGGAGAGGAGAAGTAAGGGGAGGGCGAGGGGACAAGGATGGGAAATACAGCAGTGGTGGCTGGGTCATAGGGTGCGGCTCAGAGGGGGGCCATGGAGACGGAGGGATGGGGTCCTAGGGGGTGGCTGCAAGGGGGTGGTGGTACGGGCAGGGAGGATGTGTCTAGGTACGTTGATGGGGAACAACTGGGGGGGGTGTGATGGGGGTTGAGAGGGGTCAGATGGTGGATACCGTGGTGGGAAAGGGGGCTTGTGGGGGGGAAAGGTTGCGGGGGGCAAGATGGTGGATACCATGGTGGGAA
>BFEA01000524.1:617338-630404 GCA_003427395.1 Chara braunii | reverse complement strand
GTCCGCGTTCGGCCCGAACGGCCGAACGCATTCCCAAGGGGTCTCATACGTTCGGGTGTTTGGGTTCGGGCGTTCGGCCTGTCCCGAACGCCGGTTACCCTATATATAATTCAAGCGCATCTGGTTGTTGGACAAGGCAGGTCCATGTCCGTTCCTCTACGGTGGGCACATAGTGGAAATGTTGTCGGGTCCTACTGTGACGGTACGACCTGGGAGGTCGGTCAATCGATGCGGGTTGGTCATCCGTTGGGGCGTGCACGGAGGATGACCGAGTTCACGGCTGCCCAGCTTCCCTGGAGGATCGACCCACACGCACGTGCTCATTTCAGGTTCGACAGTAGCCGCCGCCATCGCCCCCCCGCCCCCCCCCCCTTTCTCTCTCTATCTATCTCAAACACACACAGTACCACACTACTACACAACCACATAACCACACATGCACACTAAAAAGGTTTAAGGGGGAAAAAATAAAAGGGTTTTTTTGACATCACCATCTTTTGCGATTTGTTTTTTGTTTTTTTTAATCAGCCAAATACCCTAAATATTTATAGGCGAGTACTCTACATGCTATAGAAAAATAAAATAAAAAAATCATACCCCACTTTTGTTTACGGGAGCCCAATTTTGGCAAGTTCAACCTCCTCACGTTCCACGGGGGTGGAGACCCCCCCCGAACATTCGGGTGGGTAACCCACGTATATATATATTGATCAATTCCAAAATTCACATATAAATACGTAGTCGTAAAATTACAATTGAGATGAATAACATTGCGATAATAATTTGAGAATATTATAAAATTATGGCATAATGCGAGAATATGTATAACATATGCACTACAAAGATCAAATTCAATCTCCTTTCCTATTGCCAAACATCTCCCCTCTTATCCTCCACACAACTCAACTTACGTAAATAATCATTGTGACAACTAATGTTCAAGCCATAACATGAGTCTGAATCCCTTCCTACGAGCAACAACAAAATAAAATAAATATGACAACTATCATATGTGGTCCGCCTTCGTGATCGACGTATGGAAGGTGGACAACTATGGAGGCATAGCAGGGTAGTGCTTATATGTCCAGATTACAACGGAAAGGAATATTATTTATCATGCTTCTACTCGTCAATGTTTCAATCTAGCATGAAGCCTTCATTGTAGTACCGCTCCCCTGTTGTGGTCTTCGTAATGCATAGTCAATCAATGTGCGCAGATAGGCTATCATCATAGCAATAAAATACCTCGGTGGTTTTCATAGCCCTTATTCCTTCTCCTTCCTCTTTATGCTAACCACCATAGCCAGGATGAACACCCCCTGCACAGTTGTCACACCTCAATGTATCGTCGCAATAGGGGAGTCATAAACTTATTTCCTCTGCCCTCCTGTGACCTCGATTTCTCTAACACCCGATTGCTTGTATCCGTATTCTTGCGAGATGTGAGAGTATGTTCCGTTCTCACATCTTATTGGAAAATGTATCGTTTCACACCGTTCATACAGTACATGCAATTATGCATATATAATATAAAGCATGTTTCTTCTTCGAACTCTTCATAAACCTCTTTTCACTTTCGAATTCGTTTCAACGTTGCCTGATCTGAAATTATGACGTAATCCTCTCACACGGTAAACCGTGTCAATATCTCCCTACCGTACATTTTCGACGTTGTGAACAATATGAGTACGACAATTCCCCGATTGAACAATCGGATCGTAATAATCAATGATAGTGGATAACGATAATCTTGATTGACCAGCGATACGTCACCCGCTTAACTTTTGATGAACCTTATCGTTAAATCCTCAATTTTGTGTCACGCACAACGTGTCATGTCTACTGCACAAGTCATCATTTTTTATTTCGTCATTCCTTTTGCTGACAACTAAAATATCATCTTTCAGGCATTATATGTACCACATATCCATACCCTTGTCTTTGACTATCACTTGTTGATAATTCTTTTATTCGAAAACAAGTAGTATTATGCCATCATGATCAACTTCATCTTCCATGTGTAGATACTCTGCATCGTGGAATAATGACCGCGTCGAGCAGATGTTTTGCTTAAAAAACATGTTACATTGTCGTTTATTTCCATAAGTTTGTTTTTTACGTATGATTCATGATTGTTGAGTTTGTTGCATGAGACAAATGTTTGGGGTCAGTTCTGAGTCAGATGATAAACGATAGTGTTTTCTCGTGCCTATGCACACGCCTCCAGTTCACAATTAAAAAAAAAAAATATCCCTTTTTTATGATCGGTATGTGCGTGTGTGTGTGGTCGTATGCATTTGAGTATGAGGTTTGCAAATGTCTGAATCGACTAAGAATCCCACTAAGTACAATATTTATATTAGCACCCCTCTTGCGTGTGGCCTACATGATGAGTCACAACACACATGTCATCATGATGTATGCTCCCACTGTTTGCGAATAGTGACAACCTAAGTACAACACGTCGAGGTTGTGCATTATCAGGTGAATCGGAACGCTGCAGTCGAAAAACTCTCGATTTATGATCGGGTCATCCCTCCCACACTTCCATCTTGAATTCGTCTAGCAATATCTGTTGGATTCTGACGGACCCACACTTACATGCAAATGAAACAAATACGTTGTAGTGATTCTGCTTTAAAAGGTGATTGTTATGACAAATAAGCAGATTCATGTCCTCTTGCAATTCCTTTTTTGAACCTGCGTAAATTAATGTCTTGTTTATAAGCATGGCAGTCGCCGCCCAGCGAAATCTAATGTACTCAACGACAAACTCCTCGTCCCGAAATTGGTCTATGTCAGTTTCATCCTCGTACACGACTGCATTGGTTCACACACTAGTTGTACATCTTCGACGAACGATTGTATTAATGATTGTTTATATATTTTATTTTCGATATTTATAAGCAGCAACATGTTTGTGTAACACTTATTAGTTCACTTTCTCATATTTATGACGTGTATTCGATATATAATCAAAATTTATTGTACAATTGCATTACGTACACGAAGTAAAACACTTAGACACACAAATATAGACATATGCACCGATACAAACAAAAACACACACAAACACACATACAAACATACACATACACACACATAAATGAAAATTTTATATTTTTCACTCATATACGCAAACACGCATGTAATACTTCATTTGTGAATTCTCACATTCAACGATACTTATTTCAAAGTTTTCTTACAATGGTGGAAGTTTTTTGTAACATTTTTTTTCCCCTCTAAATATATATGTATTATATCATATAACTAATGAGTCATTATTTATATATGGAACTTCATTATGTAACCGTAATGCATTTGCCCTTGTTTTTTTTTTTTTTTGAGTGCACATTTCCTCTCGTGTAGACATCGTTATCGATCCCGGATTTATTAACGGGGTGCGTACAAATATTTGTACATATTTTAAATAAGTTTAATTATTGCATGCAACTGTTTGCTCCCTCTCTCAATGTTGTTAACAATATCATGTATCGATTGTCTTACGTCGTGTAAATTTTTTTCATTGACTTGCTCACGTATATATAACTTCAACCGTTGTTGAACTAAAAGTTATAAACAAAATTATAATAAGAATATTAATACATCCACACAACATATCACAAATATAACCACACCGCAAACATATGTGTCACAACTTAGATTAATGATGATGTGATTTGTCGATATGTACACCGTGTTCCGTATGTACACGATACATTATATAGTTTACTATTATGCATTGTACGAACAATTTTTCTTATCCTTTCTGCGAGTTTTTTTTCCGCCCCTCTTTGTTCATCTATCTATCGATGCGCATTGTATCACCCTCACGATTTTTCAAGATCCGGGAACCCAATCTTTCATTAATCAGGCAATATTTATGGTTTGTGCTGATCCTCCTTATGTTGTGAACATTCGTTCACGATATCATGTCGTTTTTTGCCATACACCTTTAATTCGTAAAGGAAATATTTACACTTGTAACATTCATAACCCCTAAGTAACTCTTTGTCTTCTGCTTTCTTGTATGTCCAAATAAATTTCGGTTTCGGTGCCTTGTCGTCCTTAATGTGAGGTCGCATAAGAGGCTCGCAAGTCTTAATTCAATTTTCATGTTTTTTCTCGTTTGGTTTGTTAACGTAGTTACACCCTCTACCTTCACCGTACTCGTAATTGTAAATGAGAATGTCTTAGAAGTTTGGTCGACCTTTGCATATAAGGCAAATCCTGAACATGAAAGTATATTTTTTTATTTTTATTTTTTTTGTGTGTATTAACTTGAGTACGCATATTGTTTTTCCGAAAGGACGCTTTATTTCGCACGGAAGCAAGTGTCGTATCGGCGTGACGCAGACTTGTCGTTGCAACTTACATCAATTTATCAACTTTTTGTATATTTTCCTTGATGGTCGTCATTCTCACGCAAATGTGATTGTCCGTAATACATATATTTTTTATACGGCATGGTTAAAAACTTTTGCCCATCCCCGACAAGCGTATTTATATCACATTGCGAATTTAGGACTCTATATATTTTTTCGAACTTATGTGCTTACTCGTACATATTATTTTCATATTTTATGTGATATTTTGCTTATCAAATCATACGAACATAAATACAAATACAAAAAAAAACTTACTTTGAGAATAATACTTCTTATAACTTTAAATTCAAATTTTAAATGCACCTCGCTTCATTTTTTTGAGTCCATGTCAATATCGCTACCCATAACTTGTAACACAAAGTTTGGGGATGCGATTGACACAAAGGAAAAAAAAACAGAAAAATGACGGAGGTATATGTGAAATATGAAAGAGCGACGAAGGTTGGTTGTTCAGGTAGATGAACATGCATATGGAGGATAGGAGTTCATGAGAGAGAGAAATAGAAAGAGATGTATACATATATATATATATATATATATATATATATATATATATATATATATATATACATACATATAACTTAGACGAAACAATTTGTCATAGCCCCTCGTTTGTTGTCCTCTTCTCCCCCTCTACCTACGGTTTACCAAACAACTTTGTTTGACTATATATAACACGACTTCGCAAACACCCTGCAACGACTTCCTCCAGTCAGGTCGAGCGGAAGTGATCGGGGCTGTCACTACGTGGCCATGCTATGCCTCTTGTGTCAGCGGCGTATCTGGAGTATATTTGTTTTTTGTGACGGACCTTTCTATGTCCTGTGGGTGTTTTGCTTGCTACTGATGGGGTGTGAACCGACAGTTTGTAGAGTTTTCCATCTAGTATGGGTGAGTGATAGTTGGCCTTTGATCTTCGTCACAAGTACCTTGATGGTCGTGGTTGATGCCCACCTCAGGGTATTAGTTGTCGGGCAATCGTTGATGCTTAGCCACAACTAGGGTTAAGGTGGATTATTACTTACAGTGTAATCAGTTAGGGGATTCTGCAGAGGGTTACGGGCTCAGCCTCCTGATGGGTCGAAAATCTGACGAAACAGTTTGTCACAACCCCTCGTTTGTTGTCCCCTTCTCCCTCTTTGCCTACGGTTTATCGGGCAACTCTATTTGACTCTCTCTCTCTTTCTCTCTTTGTATATATACATATATATAAGAGAGAAAAAAAAACCTCTACACGTGGGATGAGCATATAGATGCTGCACAACAATTGTCTCGTATTCTACTATCTTCATGACCTGTAATGTGCAGGACTTTATGGGGGAAGCAATAAGTAGTGGCGGTTCCGACTTCGTGGAGTACCATGCATTACTCTTAAAACTTTTTGATGTGTTCACGACTATAACGAAAACGATGCGTTGAAGCATATGACCAACCATTTTTATGTCGGAAGGGCGACAAAAGTCTGTTACGGTGTCTAAAGCTTCGTTGCTAGCAGTACTACCTCGTCGGAGAGGTCATTGACATCGTAGCCCAACCCTACGACGAGCCAGAAAGCGACGCTATCATCGACGAACGTGTAGTACACATGTGTTCGATCGATTATTACCCCTTTCCAAAATCCAAATTCCCTAGTTGTCTCCGTGCATCGCTCTCTTCTTGGTTCCCGGGTTACCATATTCTTCCCGTCAACCATCTCCCTGACGACGGTCACGATGTCAAACATCACTACAGGCACAACTAACAACGGAATGTATGAACGACGGGTCGCTTATGAACGTGAGTCGTAACCACCACAATTGCATATTTATAGCGTACGTCAAACAAGTACGAAGCACAATACAGGTGACCATGTAGGTGAGTACATGAGTATGTTCGTAGGTGGATAGGTAGGAAGGCTGACATGTAGCTAGGTACATAGTTAAAGACATTGAGATAGATAGACCCGAAACCTTATCAAAACATGCATAAATATAAATTGGAACATTGTTTGATCATATGATTAAACGGCGAAATTGAAAAGAAGGTCGGCGAGTTCAACTTTCATAAACATACATACGAAAAACGTCCCATGTACCCCGTAGGCTCTTTGTACTTAACAATTTGTATAGAGTCTCCTTTCAAAAACAAGTATACCAATCTATACTAAAAACTCGTTCCAAAATGAAGTTAAAATACAAAAAACCATTCAATTTATGACAACTCAACAATGGTCAGCACCGAGTTTCGAAGAAAGATACACCATCAGCCAAATTATTGAAATGATTGTTGATGCTATCTATGAATTGCCCTCTTCTACTTGGCCTAAAAAAACATTGTGTTCAAATGGATTACTAGTGCAAAATTCCTTGAACTTCAGTCAAAAGTTTTGTCTTCATATTCCAGACCAGGATTTACAATGTCTCGCTTTCAAAGAATTACTGTAAGATGCGTGCACTTCAGACAAGACTGACACAAAGTTTACACGCCAAATTGCCCGACTTGCGAAGTAGTCAGAGCTTTCTTGTTACCAGATCTCTTTCGAGTTAGGCAGGTACTACAGGTCCTCTGACTTCCAACAAAACAATAATTTGACTTGATCTCGCCGATATCACGTACAGGATGTAGCGCTTCGAGACGTCATTTAGTCGTTTATCCCTAATACGATAGGTGATTTGCCCCCATGTAGTATTTCACAGAAAACCTGAAACCCGATGCAAACAATCAGTCGAAGGCTGCAAAGTTTAACGGCATACCTTTTGCATAATGGGTCAGCGAGTAGATTGATACAACAAGCTTAAACCCTTAGGTGTAGGCGTAATGAAATTATAGATAGTTGTATCAATTTGACCCGAAACCGGGTGATCTAGCCATGAGCAGGTTGAAGAGAGTCATAAAACGAATGTTTCCAAACTCATTGACAAAAAGATACATAGAGATCATATAAAAATACATAGAAATCCTATATAGCAAAACTATGTAAAATACAAAAACTTTGAATAGGTTAACAAGTTGATATACTTATCAATTTACATTCCAATTTTTTTGGTAATTTTCGTAACTACTCATAAAAATTGTGTAAATCCAAAAAGTTATACATAAATAAGATTATACATATTTTATAAAAATATAGAGATTATATAAATAAAATCCTAAAAATAAATTATATAGAATCATATCATGTTTTTGCACAACAAACAAGTGTTCTTGTAGAAACACGAAGACATACCCCTATTTTTGAAGACATTGATTTATAGCTCGCATATATTGCACACGTAGTATTGATTCTCTACCATGACGAATAAATCGATTCATTGTAGGTATATGCGTGGTTTTGTTTTTTGTTATAAAAATAACAAAACAACCCATAATACCAAGAACTACTATAAAATCACATACTTCATTCACAAACATTGCTTTAATAGCTTCTTTATTTGCGCAGAATGAGTCTCGCTGTATCCTTCTTCGGTATATTTTTTCGTGCGCTTCAGGCCTAACTCAAATAACTTGATTTTGTGCCTTCCATTTTACGACATAATTTGACTATTTTGTATTTTTTTATATTGGATAAAATAACACCTTTAATCAAAATACAAACTGCTCCATGTAATAAAATCATATTCATTTGGTACAGAAGGTTTGAACAAAAAGAAACCTGGAAGTCTACGGGGGAAACTGGTCACTTGATTAAGTGAAACCCTGCCAAATAGGTAAGAGAACTCAAAGTAAGTAGAGTTAGTGAGCCGTGTAAATAAAAAGAGAAAAACAGTAGCTCCTACATAAACAACTAAGAAAATAATAGGAAAAAAATCAAAATCTAATAACACAAGTAAACCTGAAGTATTACAAAATACTAAAATGAGAAATAAAACGAAATAAACTGGGTTTTTAGCACGTATAACCACAACGCTAAAAACTAAAGTGATGTTATAAACAACCACAAAAAATTAAAATTCATACAACAGAAAGATGAAAGTAAAAACTACTCAGTGCATTCCATCCGGCATAAGCGTATGGATAATCCGGAATGCGGCGCGGCATGCCCGCAAAAACTAAAAAATGTACAGGAAAAAAAGTCAAATTCATACCAAAAAAAGTAATCCAAAAATGAATTTAACCAAAAGCGCACGATTCGTTTTTGCTAAACAAGAAATAAAAAATAGAATCAATAAAGAAAAAAAGAGAATACCAAACCATATTTATCTTTTATGCTATAATGATTTCCGTGAAATTGTAAGAACCTGCGCAAATCGGGGGACGCTAAACCCACAAAGATCCGCTGAGAAACTATGTGTCACGTATCTTCAAACTTCTCCGAGGTCTCGAGATGGTCGCCCATCACACCACACTCCAACCAACATTTTTTATTTTTTTGATAGCGCGCAGCTTGCTCAATATCAATAGTGAGTCCGAGACTTGAGAATTTGCGTGGCGCCAAATTGTCTGAGAAAGAACTCACACATGGACCTAAACGACATTAAATGTCACAAAATTTAAAAACTTTGTTTTTTTTTCTCCTCCGAACCATACGTGCAACTTTCATTGTTTGTTTCCAACTCTGCGGTGAGCCTCCAGAGGCTCGCTAGAGGCATTCGTCGACTCTCACAAGAGTGGAGCATCTTTTGATAAGGTAAAATATTGTTTTAGACATGTTATGAAGAACGTCGTAGTTCAAACTACATCCTCCACGAAGAAGTCAAAATCAGCACACTTAACAACCATTTGCTCTAAGCATTCAGCTACCTAGTGTGAAGTTCATTCACACACTTTGATAACTATAAGGGACCTTACGACCGTCCTAAAAACCACATTTGTAAGCTGGCAACTTTTCCGGATAAATAAGGCTGGATGAAGAAGCAAATAAAAAAGAGATACCAATTAGGTAAAAGTTTACTAAGTCGGTGATGCTTAGTTAGTCTTTTCGGATGATCAACCACACTGGGACTGAAACACGGCCCTGACTCCTCCGGGAGGCAACAGTGGGGAATCTTGGACAATGGGCAAAAGCCTGATCCAACAATATCGCGTGAGTGAAGTACTTGCTGTAAATTTGAACTTTTAGTTGTTTCTGTTTATCTATATGACATGATGAGTCAATTATTTGCTTTATTCGTATTAACATAAATACAAAATCATTTGAAAATTTTTGAACACCGTCCGGAAACTTGCTTCTAAAACAACAAAACTAACTCAAGGCTAGTACTCTTAAGACCAAGATTTCCTGACTTTTTTTTACGGGTACATAATTTAATTAAAACACCATAGTAACTTAATTATGGGAAGGCTTCTCAGGCGGGAAAGAGCGTAAAAATTTGACTGACCTCAATAAAGACTTAAATACAATGTCTCGGATCTCACTTCACTCACAAATTCAATCCGTCTCCGGGAAATTCAATTCTAAAAATAAATCGTCTGTATACGTGATCCTACATGCTATAGATTGGGGATTTGGTAGTGTAATGTTAAGAGGTTAAGAGGTTTCCTGAGATTCGCGAAAAGAAACACCCTACGATGTTTATGACAAAGTAGAATTTAATGTACCCGTAGGTACACGAGAAAATTGTTATGATAGTTATTATGTTCGCATTGAAGAAATGCGACAAAGTCTTCGAATCATTTACGAATGTGGTTCTGAGGACGACCGTAAGGTGACCTATAGTTATCAAAGTGTGCGACCAAATTTGTGTGGCTTTTTTAAATACTACTATTCTATTTAGTGTTTTCTTAACAAAATTTGTGAACTTAAGCTGACTTTTTATCACTTTTATTTGTTTATTTTTTACTTCATTTATTATTTTCATTGGTTAATTTTCAATTTGTTCAATTTAGCTTTATTTTATGAATTTTTGTTAGTTGGGGGAGAGCACGACACAAAATTATCATGTGGGTGCTTTTGCACAGTTGACCCATCTGACTTCTATTCTGTGTAAATGACATTCACTTTAAAAAATTGTTGATCAAATTTTTTGGTTCTATCTGTTGTGATAAGAGTGATGTGTTTGGTTATTTGTCTTTCTTGCACACATCATTCATACGACTTGTATTGGTCACTCCTGTAAATCCATAAATCATAGAACAACCGAATAAGAAAATCCACACCATAAATTCAAAAACATTCAAAATTTTCACCATATTAAATACACGACTCCAAACCCTGTGTCGGTCGATTGCACCAATATCATATCGTAACAATTCCATAACAAGAGTTTGAACAAAGTTATGCAACAAGTTACCTTGTTTTGCAACGAAAACACGATGATTGATGAAATACGCACCAACGTCATTTATCTAGAGAAAAATATATATCAAGGCATCAAGATTTTTGAAATAGTATGATTGTGTCGAGAAACTAACTACCGATGCCCGGTCGATAACTAGATAAAATGATCGGTGTGTCGTTTGTCATGATGATGGTATTAATTTTCGTCATCCGACCATCGTATATGCGTAGGAAATATGATTTAAAAACATTTTTCTCTTTCATTATCCGTAATAACAGAAGAGTAGAAACATTCATACAATCTCCACTTCATGCTATATACGATGTATGCAAAAAATGTCTACATACAGTACATATGAAAACAAATAAATACGCCATATTATTTATTATACATATACAAACAAACATTAACCAAGGTTAACATTATTCTTACACATTTCAGTCCACTTATAAGTTATATTGAAAGAAAGAGCGGAAAGTGGCATAAGTTGCGTATAAAGTCGTGCCCAATACATTGGGAAAACTTAACAACAACATTGTTATTGTACCGATAAGGCACAAGTTTTAGTGCGTGAGAGACCTATATTTGCTTACCCCGTCGTTGTATGAATGCAAGTATAAATCAAAGCAAAAGTGTGTGTGCATAGGGAATCGTAATGCAAATCATCGTCACAATTGACGTACAACTGGAAAAATAAGTGATAGTTGAAATACATGTATGCATTTGATTATTTGTTGGGGCACTTCTTACTTAATACAAATATTTCAAAAGAGCAAGGTATTTTATTTCTATAATACGTATATAAATATGCATGAAAGTCTTACCAAAAGTCGTATGTTCGTTCGTAAGATGGTCAACTGGACGTTAGGCTGGTGAGTTGGTCGGTTTGTAGGTTTGTTGGTTGGTCTGCCATGTGAACGATTGGTCAGGATTTATGGGCGGTTGACAATATTCGGTGCAAATTTAGTTCATTGTTTAGGTGAATGGTTTGTCAGTTTAGGTTACATAAATTGGTAGGTAGATGGGTAGGTAGATAAGTAGGGAGGGTAGTTTGGTGGGTGGGTACGAAGGTGGGTGGGTAGGTTGGTAGGTGGGTGGGTAGGTGGGTACGTAGGTAGGCACGTAGATACATAGAAAGGTACAAAGATAGGAAACTTTGTCTATTGGTTGGTTGGCATTGGTAGGTGAAGTTGGTGAATATGTACGCAGGTAAGTTGTTCGATTGGTGTGTGGATAGCTAGGGAAATAGTAAGGTGAACTAATAAATAGCCAGCGTATACATCAATCGATCATTTGATCGAACGATGGTGTGTTTATGTGTATACGAAGGTAGATAGGCAGACGAGTAGGTTGGCGGGGAGGTATACAAGTATGTAGGTGTGTAGGTATATAGGTAGGTTGGTTGGTTGGTTGGTTGGTCGGTTGGTTGGTTGGTCGGTTGGTTAGTTGATCGGATGAAAGGTTATTTGGTCGGTCTGAAGATTGGTAGGTTGGTTGCCTTGTTAATTACTAAGTTGGTCGGTACTAGATAAACAGGGGGAGTAATCGATATACTGATTGGTCCTTTGATCGAACGGTCTAGTATATATACAGTTAACGAGGCAGGTACGTAGGTACGCAGGCAACAACGTAGGTAGGCAGACAGATAGAAAGGCAAAAACTCGTATTTCCAATTCAACAAAGGTATAAAGACATGGACGTACAAAAAAACTTAGAATCAAAGCAAGACATATACATGGACCGAGCCGTATGCTTTGAGTAAGACATAGAGAAACAACTTGATGTAGGTGGATCGACGGGTAGATAGACAACTCGAGACATCGATCAATCATTCGATTGGGCGAAGGTTTATATATACAAATAAAAAGTTAGGTAGGCAGATAGATAGGTTGGTGGGAATGTGCAAATGTGTGTAGGTGGGTTCGCAGGTTGGTTGATTGCCTGACCGGTCAGATGGTCAAGTTGGTAGTTCGTTGCTTGGTTAGTTGTACTGGAGGTTTGGTTGATTGGTTGTTTGGTTGCATCAGTAAGTAGGTTCATTGGCAGGGTTGTCTGTAGGTTGGGTATCTGATCCGTTCAATGAATATAATAGTGCAGCGGGCCTTCATCTGCCCTAGCCCACAGCCAGAGCCTATTTGACTATTTGCCAGTCCGGCCTGTGGGACCAGGCCGTGGCCTGACCCCACAGACCGTGCGGTTATTCAGTCCAGTCCAGTCCTGCCCGTTACCACTGTCGGTACCAGGCCAGTCCAGTCCAGTCCAGTCAGTCCGCTGGGGGTATACCCCAGCTGCAGTCTGTTTTGTGGCATTCTTCATTTGCACAGATTGGAGTACGTGCGTGTTGAGTCTGCGTTGGAGTTGCGCTGTCCCTTTTAGCTCCATCTCCATCTCCCCCATCCTCATCCCTTTGTCTTGATCCTGACGGACCGCCATCCCGGCGGGTCCGTCACACTGGTATCAGAGCAGGCTTTCCTCCCTGCT
>BFEA01000524.1:587341-598789 GCA_003427395.1 Chara braunii | reverse complement strand
AGGATGTCAGCGTTTTGCGGCTCTGCTTCGACATCGACTCGACTGCTACTTCATTGACGTCATCGACCGATTCGACGACTTCAGCTACCTTATCGACTTCAGCTACTTTGGACGTGACTACTTCACGCCACCACCCTACCCTGTACATTCCCTTGCATCTGTCGCATGATGGTTCTCACTTAGCTAGGTCTCTTTGAGTTGGGCTCTCCCTTGGTATCGCATAGGCACTGGGACCGTAGCGTTATCTTGGCTTCCCTCCTCCCAGATCTAGCTCCTTCCTCCCCCAGTCGGTGAGTAGTGTGCATGTTTCCCTCACCCACTGCCCTCATCACCCTAGTGCCGACCCTTGCATGCATTCAGTTAGGCATATCTCCACCCTATTCCAGGCTCCCCCTTTTCATGGTCGACCCTGCATGGTGTCACCCTTGTCGAGCATTACCCGCCTTGATGGTCTATCTGTTAGGGTCATTGGTTTTGTTTCGCTACCACTCTCCCACCTTGAGCCTGATGACCTATCCCACCTTCATGTGTGACTGCCCTTAGGAGTTTCGATTCTTAGGCTGCATTCACCCCCTCTGAGACCATCCCACTYTTAGTGGTTCAGCRACATGACATTATCTTGTGACATATTGCTCTTYTCCTTTCAGCACTGAGGCCACTGCCTCCAGGACTTTAGGAKTGTATCATAYTACATTTCATTTTCTGCTGTTAGCTAGGATATGTATACCAAACATTTGCTTTTCTTTTGACATTATATAGCTTAGGATGCATCGCATGAACTCTGCATGGAGCTTGCTCCGCATCCTAGATTTCTCAGCTTTCTTTATTGCAGAGTTCCGCTGCTTTTGCGGACAGCGTGTTTATGGCTCTTGCGATCCATTACAGGTCTGAGGATCGTGCAGCGGGCCTTCATCTGCCCTGGCCCACAGCCAGGGCCTATTTGGCTATTTGCCAGTCCGGCCTGTGGGACCAGGCCGTGGCCTGACCCCACAGGCCGTGCGGTTATTCAGTCCAGTCCAGTCCTGCCCGGTACCACTGTCGGTACCAGGCCAGTCCAGTCTAGTCCAGTCAGTCCGCTGGGGGTATACCCCAGCTGCAGTCTGTTTTGTGGCATTCTTCATTTGCACAGATTGGAGTACGTGCGTGTTCAGTCTGCGTTGGAGCTGCGCTGTCCCTTCCAGCTCCATCTCCATCTCCCCCATCCTCATTCCTTCGTTTTGATCCTGACGGACCGCCATCCCGGCGGGTCCGTCACAAATAGATAGGTAGGCGAGCAGGTCAAAAGGCAAAAACGCATATAAGTGGGTAGGTAGGGTGGTAGGTTGCATAGCTGGTGGATACACTGACCACGCTAGGTGGGTGGGCATGTAGGTACACAAACATATATGTTGGTAGATAGGTAGGTTGGTTGGTTGGTAAGCATGTTGGTTATTCGGTTTAGCATCTCTTTGGGGACATTGCGAAACCCTTTTTCCCTAGTTCTGCAAAATTAAGCAATGTCAAACCTTCGCCAGTGTTGGGGAAATAGAGAAAATGGGTTTCCCAGTGTCCTTGAAGAGTTCAAAGGTACCGGGTTATCCGATTGTCGAACAAGAAGGAACCATATTTGTTCCTCCATGTTGGGCACATAGTGGAAATGCTATCGGGTCCTACCAAGGAGGGTACGATCCCGAAGGTCGGTCATTCGATGCAGGCTAGCCGTCCATTGAGGCGTGCACTGAGGATGACCGGGTTCGTGGCCACCGAACTTCCCTACACGCACGAAGGACCGACCCACACACGCGATCATTTGAGGCTCGATGGTAGCCACCGTCATCGCCCCTCTCTCTGTCCCTCTCTCAAACACACACACTACCATATAAGCATACACACACACTGAAAATGTTTAAGGAAAAAAAAAAAGAAGGGAAAAAGGGAAAAAAAATAGCGAGCGTCCTCAATGTATGGAAGGTTGACAACAATGGCATAGCAGGGCAGTGCCTATACATGCATATTAAAATGAAAAGAAATATGATTTATCCTGCTCCTACTTGTCAATGTTTCAATCTGGCACAAAACCTTTCTTGTAGTACTGCTCCCTTATTGCGGTCTTCGTAATGCACCATCAACCAATGTGTATGTTAGGCAACAAAATACCTCAATAATTTTCATAGCCCTTACTCCTTCTCCTTCCTCCTTACGCTAACCACCATAGCCAGGATGAACACCCCTTGCACTCAAGCTACACTCTAATAACAACTCATCTTGCATGGTAGCAACATGACGTTGAAGGACAAATGTTGTGACAATATACTCTCTCTCTCTCTCTCTCTCTCTCTCTCTCTCTCTTTTATTAAGTACATTTTTTTGTTTCTATTGTTTCGTTTGTTCCCTTCAATGACTATTCCGTCGCCTTTGAAGTTGTCACACCCCAACCACCTTAGAGTGTTCTGTATCGTCACAATAAGGGCAGTCATACACTTTCTTCCTCCGCCCTCCTACAACCTCGATTTCTCTAACACCCGACTATTTGTATTTGTACTCTTGCAAGATATGAGAGAATGTTTCATTCACACATCTTATTGGAAAATACATCGTTTCGCACCGTTCATACAGTACATGCAGTTGCATATATATAATATCAGGTGTTACCGTTATACGATACATTGGGAAAACATATTAACAACGTTAGCGTTATACCAATACGACACGAGTCTTAGTGCATGCGAGACCTATATTTGCTTATCCTGTCGCCATACTGCAAGTATGAGTTAAAGCAAAAGCGTGTATGCATGGGGAAGTTGTAGTGCAAATCATCGTCACGATTGACGTACATATGAAAAAGCAAGTGAAGTACATATATGCATTTGATTATTTGTTTCGGCACATTTTACTTGTTGCAAATATTTCAAGAGCACGTGGTATTTTTTATTTGTATAATACACCCCAGGTCGTATGTTCGTTCATTGGTTGGTCGGTTAGTCGTTAGGATGGCGAGTTGGTCGATTTGTTGGTTTGTTGGTTGGTCTGCCACGTGAATGGTTGGTTGCGATTCATGGGCAATTGATAATATTTGGTGCAAATTTAGTTCGTCATTTAGTTGGATTGTTTATCAGGTTAGGTTTCATAAATTGGTAGGTAACTGGTTAGGTAAAAAGCAAGGAGGGTAGTTTGGTGAGTGGGTAGGAAGGTGAGGCAGGTTCGTAGGTGGGTGGGTAGGTGGGTGGGTGGGTGGGTGGGTGGGTGGGTAGGTGTGGTTAGGCAAGTCGCTACATAGACACGTACATACGGTTTTTTTTTTTTAACAACCCTCTCCAGTGCTAGAGGTGCTGATAAGAGCAAACACCGTTAGCACCGGGGGAGAGGCTCCATCTATTGGTGGGGAGCGTCACCTACTAGAAAGCGGGTCCAACGTCCCATATACAAAGTGAAAATACAGACTGAAGTAGAGAAAACCTTGCCAGCATTGATTGCTCTGGGGTTCAGAGGATTAACTGAGCAGGTTGTATCGGGACAGGAACCTCTTCGCCCCATGCCAGGCGCCAGATATCTGCTCCTACAAACTGGTTTCTTCCTCCAAATGAGGATGTGAAAAGGAAATGGGGGGGGAGCTGGGAACGTTTGATGTTGGCGCCCCTACATATAACCTGTCGCAGTCCTGCTTGCTCCGCTCCATACCATTGCATGTCCACCACCGCCAGCTGATGGGGTGGAAAGGGATCGGGAAAATCCGATGGTGGTCGTAACGAAACCTCTTGGCCCACCATTGTCCAATTTTTGTAACAGATCTGATAATCTTTATTGATCGGCTCCCAGTTGCCGCCCTGGTTGCCTTCTTTGCCTTCCTGAGCTTGGCCGCCACCCCACTTGATGGAAGCGATTCGGCCTGCGTTCTCACCGCCCAGACAGTCCCCCAAGAATTGTTGAATTTTTTGTTCTATATCTTTCTTTGTTTGGCACAGATCCAGCTGACTTTTGACCTTCTGCCATTGCATCATAAGTCCTTGTTGTATGAATTGTTTAATCATGTCTATTATTTCCTCCCCAGCTATGCGGACTCCCTCCATGACGTGTATACAATGTCTCCTTCAAATCGCCCACATGACCGCTCTCCTCCCTATTTTAAACATGTTATCTTCAAAGGTATTAGATGTAGGGGAGGTCCATGTTTCGCACATGATCGCCCTCCAGTCCCATGGCCAGGTTGTTCCGGTGTCCAGCAGACTCCAAATTTTATCCCACCATCGCCATGTAAGAACAAAACCTGGGCATTGCAAGAAAATGTGTTTTATGGTTTCCAGGATCTTACGGGAGGGGCACGCCGTGTAACACGATTTGCACCATGGGAGTGCCAGTCCTTTTCGTTCCAAGTAAGTGCGGTCTATTAGCCAGTCACTAGTGGGGAGGCAGCGGTGCTCTATCTGCCACTGCAGTGAGGCTAGCTTTGCAGGTTTGGCCCTTGTGAGGGAGAACCACCGAATGGGGCGGATGGCGTGGGATCTCCAACGGGTTTTCACGATATCTTTCATATTTACCTTAGGGCGCAGTACACGATAGGTGACCTTCACTGTAAGGCTGTAGAGCTTCACGTTCTGTGTCCTTGGACTTCTGCGCGCGGAGGGCCACTGCCACTCCTTCGGGTCAAAGGGGAGGTCCGTAATGCAGGTCCCCGACTGGTATACTATGCAGTCCTCCTTATCCCGTAGCACCCGGATCCTGTACAAATCAGTGTTCCTGTACCATCTCGTTACGTCCGGGGCATATTTGGTTAGTTTATTGTCATTTTCTTTGTGAAAGAGATTGATCAGCGTTTCATCCGTGTGTGTTGTTACAACATTTCCTACACTCTCTGGATCTCCGGGGGCCATCACCCAGTCCCCTTCCACCAACTTCGGTCCCTTGCGCAGGATGCGCATCCAATCCAGAGGAATTGCAAAGATCAGACTTTCCAGGTTGTTTTCTATATTATGACAATGCTTCAAAAACATCCTCATCTGTGACTCTGTCTTCCAACCCTTCTTTTCTGAGTCTCAAATGTCTTTAACTCTGGTTATGCCCCTTTTGACCCAGTTGTTCCACGGGGAGTCGGAGCTGCAGTCCTCTCATGTCGATCCGTGATATTTTTGTTCCTGAACAGGGGTTGTCGAGCCACCTCCTCCCATCTGGTTGGCCCAGGTCTGTCTAGCAATGGTAGTTGGCGCCAAGCTTTCATGCAGCGGATCCAGAAATCGTCCTTTTAAGCTCATTCTTTTTTGAAATTAAATTCATTTAACAAAAATAGGAATAAGTTTATTGCGGAGAAGTTTCAATTCGTATAGATATCAGAAATGGAATTTCTCCTCGTTCTGCACTTTATCTTAAAATTCGAGGTATGCCAGATATGACTTTAGATGTAATAGAAGATATCGCTGTGGACTGCATCCCGGTTCAGGTCCTGGCTCGCGCGGGAGCCTCGAGGCAAGGACCAAAAGCGGTATTCCAGCCAGGTCAGGGGGTTTACTGTTCGAGGTGCTTGTGGAGCGAGTCGAGCGATTTGTTCCAGCACCAGGGCATGCCAAGGGAGGTTGTGTGTGAACACCGATCTCCTGATCCACTGCACCATCAATGCTGTGACCTGGGTGTCCGGGTCCAAAATCCCCAAGCCTCCTCTATCCTTGGGTTGGATCACCGACGTCCACAGCGCCCTTTACAAAGATAGAAAAACTCATAAATTGGTTGGTCGTTACAAAGATAGAAAAACTCATATATTGGTTGGTCGGTATGTTGGTAGGTCAAGTTGGTGAGTACGTTCGTAGGTAAGTTCAATTGGTGTGCGGATAGCTAGGGACATAATAAGGTAAACTGATAAATACACAACGCATACATCAATCGATCATTTGATCGAACGATGGTGTGTTTATGCGTATACGAAGGTAGATAGGCAAGTGGGTAGGTTGGTGGGAAGGTATGCAGGTATGTACGAATGTAGGTAGGTTGGTTGGTTGTTTGGTTGTTTGATTGTTTGTTTGGTTGGTTGATTGATTGGTTGGTTGGTTGGTCAGATGGACGGTTATTTGGTCGGTTCGAAAATTGGTAGGTTGGTTGCCTAGTTAGTTACTAGATTGGTAGGTAAAAGCTACAGAGGTTGAGTACACTGATTGGTCCTTTGATTGACTGATCCGGAATACGTACAGTTAACGAGGCAGGTACGTAGGTGCGTAGGCAGAAACCTCCAATTAGAGAAAGATATAGATTTGGATTAGTACGAAAGACGTGGACATACACGAAAACTTAAAATCAAAGCACGGTATACGCATGGACCAAGCTGTATACTTTGAGTAAGGCATAGATGGACAACTTGATGTAGGTGCATCGATAGGTAGATATACAAATCGAGAAATCAATCAATTGTTTCATCGGTTGAAGGGGTACATATGTAGATAGGAAGCTAGGTAGGCAGATAGGCAGGTTGATAGGAAGGTGCAAGCGTGTGTAGGCGGGTTCACAGGTTGGCTGCTTGCTTGGCTGGTCAGCTGTTCAATTTGGCAGTTGGTTGCTTGGTTGGTTGCAGTGGAGGTTTGGTTGATGGTTTGTTTGGTTGCATCGATAACCAAGTTCATTAGAAGGGTTATTCGTAGGTTGGGTATCTGATCGGTTCGTTGGATGGAATAGATAGGAAGACGGGCAGGTAGAAAGGCAAGAGTATATGTAATTGGGCAGGTAGGATGATTAGTGTGTTTGTTGGTAGGTTGCATAGCTCGCGGATACACTGACCACGTTAGGTGGGTGGGCAGGTAGGTACGCATGCATATATGTTGGTAGATAGGTAGGTTGGTTGGTAAGCGGGTTGTTTTTTTGGTTGGGTATTTCTTTGGCAACATAAGCAAAATCCATTTCCCTTGGTTTCAAAAAATTGAGCAATGCCAAACCTCCGCCAGTGTTGGGAAAATAGGGAAACCAAGTTTCCCAATTTCCCGAAAGAGTTCGTAGGTTCTGGAGGTTCGGGATCGCATAATTTTTCAAAAAATAAAAATAAAAAAAATTATTCCAGCACATCTGGTTGTCGAACAGGCGGGTCTATGTTTATTCCTCCACAGTGGCGCATAGTAAACATGTTATCGGGTCCTACCAAGGAGCGTACGACCTGGGTGGTCGGCTGCTCGATGCGGGCTGGTTGTCCGTAGAGGATGACCGGGTTCGCGGCCGCCCAACTTCCCTGAACGCGCCGGCCCACACGCACGTGCTCATTTGAGGTTCGACGATAGCTGCGAGCAGCAACAAAATAAAATGAATATGACAACCATCATATATGGTCCGCCGTCGTCCTCGACATATGCAAGGTGGACAACTATGGAGGCATAGCAGGACAGTGCCTATATGTGCAGATTACAACGGAAAGGAATATATTATTTATCCTGCTCCTACTCACCAATGTTTCAAGCTGGCACAAAGCCTTCCTTGTAGTACCGCTCCCCTGATGCGGTCTTCGTAGTGCACCGTCAACCAATGTGCACAGGTAGGCTATCATTGCAGGCAATAAAATACCTCTATAATTTTCATCCAACTGCCCTTGTTCCTTCTCCTTCCTCCTTACGCTAACCACCATAGTCAGGATGGACACCCCCTGCACTCAGGCTACACTCTAACATCAACTCATCCAGCGTGGTAGCAACATGCCGTTGAAGGACATGCTGTGACAATATATCCTCTCTCTCTCTCTCTCTATCTCTTTCATTATATATGTTTTTCTGCTTCTGTCGTTTCGTTTGTCTCCCTTCAATGACTATTCCCTGGCCGTTGAAATTGTCACACCTCAATCAACTTAGAATGTTCTGTATCATCGCAATAGGGGCAATCATACACTTTCTCCCTCTGCCCTCCTGGGACCTCAATTTCTCTAACACCCGACTGTTTGTATCCGTACTCTTGCGAGATGTGAGATTACGTTCCGTTCTCACATCTTATTGGAAAATGTACCGTTTTGCACCATTCATACAATACCTGCATTTGCACATGCACAATATAAGGTTTGTTTCTCCTTCTTCGCTCTTCATCAACCTCTTTTCGCTCTCAGATTCGTTTCAACGCTGCAGAATCCGAATCTATGACGTGAGCCTCTCATACGGTAAACTGTGTCACAATCTCCATACCGTACGTTTTCTGCGCCGTGAACAATGTCTATGACGTGATCCTCTCGAACGGTAAATGGTGTCACAATCTCCATACCGTACGTTTTCTGCACCGTGAACAATGTGAGTACGGTTTTTTTTTTTCTCTAAACGAACTCCCTTTAGTGCTAGAGGTGCTGATGAGAGCAGCCACCTCTAGCAACACACACGCATGAACGTCCTCTTCAACTCCTCAGTTTTGCATCACGCACACCTCTAGCAACCCGCACGCTTAAGTTTTGATGAACCTCCCTCTTCAACTCCTCAGTTTTGCATCACGCACAACGTGTCATATCAGTTGTGCAAGTCCTTGTTTTCCATTCCGTAATTCGTTTTGCCGGCAACTAAAATATCATCTTTCAGGCAGTATATGTACCACATATCCCTGCCCTTGTCTTTGACTATCACTTGTCAATCATTCCTTTATTCAAAAACAGGTGCTATCATGCCATCACAAACAACTTCGTCTTCCATGTGCAGGTACTCTTCATCTTGGAACAATGACCTCACCCAGCTGACGTTTTGCTTAAAAAACACGTCACCTTCGACGCCTACTTCTGTGACTTTGTTTTTCACAAATAATGCATGGCTGTTAAGCTTGTTGCATGAGACAAATGCTTGCCGTCAGTTACGAGTCAGCTGACAAACGATAGTGTTTTCGTGTGCTTATGCACACGCCTCCACTCCAAAATGGAAAGTCCCCCCCCCCCCCCCCCCCCCCACTTCTCTATGATCGGCATGTGCGTGTGTGTGGCCGCATGCGTTTGTGTGTGTATACATGCAGATATATACACAACCAGATATTGTTTGTGTGTATTTATACATATATATACATATACATGTACAGTTATATATATACAGACATATATGTGTGTGTGTGAGTGTTTGTGTGTGTATAGATGCAGATATATAGAATCGAATTAGACAAAAAAAAAAAGTCTCTGAACAGGCAGGTTTGCAAGTGTCTAAATCAGTTGTGAAGTACAATATTTATGAGCACCCCTCTTGCTTGTGGCCTGCATGAGTCACAAACACACAAGTCGTCATGATGTATGCTCCCACAGTTTGCAAATAGTGACTACTGCAGTACAACTCGTTGAGGTTGTGCTTTCTCAGGTGAACCAGAACGCCGCAGTCGAAAAACTCTCGGTTTGTGATCTGGCCATCGCTCGCATACTTCCATCTCGAATTCGTCCAGCAATATCTGTTGAAATCTGACGAACCTGCAGTCGCATGCAGATGTGACATATGCGTTGTTGTGATTCCGCTTCAGAAGGAGATTCATGCACTCTTGCAATTGCTCTTTAAGACCTGCGTACATCAATGCCTCATTTATAAGCATGGCAGTTGCCGGCCAGCAAGTTCTAATGTCCTCAACAGCGAGCTCCTCATCCCGAAACGAGTCTGCATCAGTTTCATCCCTGTGCAACTGCATCAGCTGGCATACCTGTCATACGTCTTCGACGAGCCAGTTCATATATATTTGTTGTTCGATATCTATACGCAACAAAACGTTTCCACAACAGTGCAGGTAGCGGTTTCAGGCACTACTTGCCGAAAGCCTGAAACCAGACGGTGAAGTGGTTCGCAGTCGCCCTTGCTCATTATAGGGTGTCGATGCAGGTCCTGAGGTCATCTACTGATAAGTGCTTGCGGATACCGGAACCGGCAACGTGTTGATGGTTGCAGTTTCTGTGAGGGGTTGCTGATCTGGATTCTGCAACCGGATGGTGCTGCCACAACCAGCAGAACTGTTTGTGGCTCGAGTTTAGTGAAATAACTAGATTAGTTGCGGGCACCGGAACCGCGAACTGGTCTCCGTGACTGCTCCCACAGGGACAAAAAATAAGATCCACTGAAGACTCAACCGGATGGTGCTGCCACAAAAAATAAGATCCACTGAAGACAAAAAATAAGATCAACGCACACCAACCTGAATGCACCCCTTAGATACCGGAACCAGCAATGTGTTGAAGGTTGCGGTTTCTGTGAGGGGTTGCTGGTCTGGATTCTGCAACCGGATGTTGCTGCCACAACCAGCAGACCTGTTTGTGGTTCGAGTTTAGTGAAATAACTAGATTAGTTGCGGGCACCGGAACCGCGAACTGGTTTCAAGTAACTGCTCCCACGGCGACAAAAAATAAGATCCACTGAGTAGTGAAGAGTCCAAGGACGCCCCATCAACGCACATCAACCTGCATGCACCCGTTCTTTGTGGGGGCCGCACCCCAACCCCAACTGCCAATTCTTTGTGGGGGGGCACACTGATTGACAAAAACAAAATTGAAGCAAAGTGGGGGTTCCTGGGACTGCACCCAAAGGAGCAGAGCCCACCAGCCCCCCGGCCCTCATCCCCCTAAACTCCAACAATCCCTTCTTTGTGCGAGGCCCCACTGATTAACGATGAAAAAAAGAAGTGGGGGGTCTTGGGGCTGCACACAAAGGAGCACAGCCAACCAGCCCCTCGCCCCCTCCACCCCCCAACACACTTCCTCTTCCACCCCCTCAACCCCCCTTCCAACCATCCCCTGGACCACATAACAAAAAGAAAAATCAATGCGGATTTGAACAGTACTTGGTGGGCGCAGAAATGCCAGACTGGACTGAAAAAGAAAAAGGGGCCTAAAATCACTCGCCCGCGGTACCCCGTGCAGGGGGCCCCAGGTTGCCCGGGCCCGAGCCACCCGGCCAGGTGGGCCGCAGGTCCGTTGTCCTCGGGTTTGATGCATATTTGGATTTTTACTGAAAATGGGAATCTTTGACATACACAAACCCGAGGACAACGGACCTGCGGCCCACCCGGGGCCACAAAACCCGAGGACAACGGACCTGCGGGTATGTTGGGGCCACAAAACAGAGTACTATTTTTTTGTGGCCCCAACATAGAAGTACTCTTCAACGAAAGTTATGCATTCCATTCTCCGACAATCCAAAAAAATAGAGAGACATGCTTTACTAATGTATCTTTTTGCTGGCCACAGCATACAGATCCTCTGGCCAAACAGTGTAATGCTGTGCATCTAATTATCAAACCATGCCTACAAAGTAAGAAACAATATACATAGGGACGGAGACATGGATTTATAGCATAGCACATGCATAACCTTGTCCTAGTACTACAAAAAAAACACGCTTTGCAAACTACGTAGTAGAGGAACGGAGAGGGGAAGGAGTTCAAAAACAGAGGAATGGCAGACTTCACAGTGTTGTGTGTGCATGGGGAGGTGGGTTGGGGGTGGGGGGATGCACACAGAGAGAGAGAGAGAGAGAGAGAGAGAGAGAGAGAGAGAGAGAGAGAGAGAGAGAGAGAGAGAGAGAGAGG
>BFEA01000524.1:569146-578193 GCA_003427395.1 Chara braunii | reverse complement strand
AGAGAGAGAGAGAGAGAGAGAGAGAGAGAGAGAGAGAGAGAGAGAGAGAGAGAGAGAGAGAGAGAGAGAGAGAGAGAGAGAGAGCAACACGATAGTCAGCTCGTTCTCCTCATACAGGCTGGCTGGACCACCCTGGTTCCAACACATACCACTGGTATTTGGCTCGCAGCTGACAAAAAAGGCAGGGAACCCCCAACAGTCAAGCAAGCCCACCATGGGCCATACATATCTCCCTGAGCTCTGCTCTCCTTTTTAGTTAACAGTAAATGAACAGAAACAGAATAGGTGCAAACAAAAAGGCTTGGGAAATTGCTCCATTGACATTGGCTAACACGGAATGCAGAGCAGATGCATGTCATGGTAGTGCCATGCATGCAAGCCATCCAAATCCCTGAACTGGATGTTGCAGAGTTTGGCCTGGCACGGGTCTGCAGAAAGATAAAGTTGTGCTCTCTTACTGTGAAGGTGGATACCTCTTTTACCTGTCAGGTCATTGGGGAGCAGTACGCCATACCATCTGGCAAGGCGTCTCGGTGACTGCCCTTCAGTAGGGACCAAATCACAAGCATGGCCATTGATGATAAGAAAATCCAACCGGAATAGCCTTCATGAAACTAACAATGGCTGATGACCCACTACGCTTCAGTTCAGCTCACATACACAGGATCGAGCAGGCACAGGTTCACCATGGGCACGCCTGGCTACACTCAACACATCCAGCCATACAAATTAGGATTACCCTGTGAGGAATGGGGAGTGAGTGCTCCATAGATCAGGCCCAACAGCTGCTGGCCCCCGTGCCCACAGAATAAAGATGCTAGGTAAAGAAGCGCAGCACGCCAGAAACTCGTACTTCCCCTGGTGTGAACTAGCAGCAGATCGAGAAGCGGTCCTGATGGCAGGAGCACAGGCTCCATCACCAACCTTCTTCATGATATCCAAAACTCCAAAGAAACTGCGTTCACGACGCTAACCACCACATCCCGTCAACTTTGTCCTAGGCACACAAACGCAGCAGACCATCCGCATCGGAAAAAGCCTTCGGAAAAGACGAGGCGAAATGATCACCACCTTTCCATCATCATTGTCATCAATGCTGTTGTCCTACACGATTGCCACCATCATCGTGCGTTTGAGCACGATGATGTCATCGTTGCTGTCATCACAGATGCGACCATCATCGTGTAACCATGATGACGGTGGGCATCCTCTCTGTGGGGCTGTTCTACGTACTGCCTCCGCTGCATCGTTTGCAGTTCGCCCAGTTTGTTCCACTCCTTGTCCAGTTGAGGCAAGAGATTGTTTGGGATTGGACGGAGTGCCTCTCAACATGGGACCCAGTGCCTTCCCCTCATAAGTGAAAATCCAACTCCCTGAAGAACCTTTTAGAACATGCCCAAAAACCTCTTGTACAAATTTGAACATTTGGAGTCAGAATATAGCACCCCTTATATTACCCACCTGCACAGCCAGAGACACACAAAGGCCCTATGCTCAGAATGACCACTGCACTGTCCGCTGCGAGGTCTTCTCTTCCCCTTTCCACGTACGAACACAAGTAAATGGTCTGCAGTTGCTCATGCTGATTCCCAAACTTTGGGTTGAAACTAAACTTCGGGGAGTCAGGATTCTTACTGTTGTGCGTCCCAACTCGCAGATTGTTTATTGCAGCGCACACTCGAGTCCAGGAATTTCTCCTAACGAGTTACATTGCTGCATCCAGTGCATACGTAACTTCGTGGTCGGCAGTTACCCCATTCTGTCCTCTTCACCGCCGTAGGATCTGACACAGTGAGACACACACAGAGACAGACAGTCACTGATTTTGTTTACATGCTGTTTTGGGACTAGCTCTACGGCAGCAAGGCAAAACTGAGTTACAGTAAATCATCACTATCCTGATGACATCAGCACGTTGCACCGGTATACAAGGGACGGCGGATAGCGATGCTAAACGGCTGGGCGTTGGACTATCGGGTGGACATGTGGCCAAATGTCTCAGTTCATCAAGTCGAGTTCAGGGGCAGTGGTGGTTCAAACCACAAGTTCGCCCGAACCCAAGTCGGGCTAATTTCGGTTTACACGGTAAGGCCACGACGCTTTGGGCCTGGGATGGTAGTGAACACAGAAGGCCACTATGAAAAGAAAACATCAGGCTTGCAAGCCTTGGAAGGTAGCTTCGTCAACATAGGCTCGTCTCATAGGCTGCCAATTTAGTTAAAGCAACTTGGGATAGCATAGGCTCGTCTCATAGGCTGCCAATTTAGTTAAAGCAACTTGGGATAGCATTGACTAGGGACTCCAAAATCAGTAGCAGTTCTGTAAAATGTATATACACAAAGACACCAGGTCCTGCTCCCTTCCGTTTGAATAGTTGGATGCTGCCGAGACTAGAAAATCCGATCACTCTTCACAGTCAATTGTAGACACCCTAGTCACTTTCTGGCAACTAAACTGTGACTTGCGAAGGTACAGACTGACAATGGCGGCTACTTGCAAGCTGGTGTACTACAGGCAATTCTGCTGCATACCCTGCGCTACAAACAATTTAGTGAACTCGCCATCTACAGCACTGGGCTGCATCTGCTCCGTATCTGAGACCGTTTTCAAACCACCACTACATCTGAGGCTGTTTTCCATGAACCTCCCAAGCGCCACGCGTAAAAAAAAAAACACCGTTGAGACTCGAGAGAAAGTTTTCAAACCACCACTGCGCCACACGTAAGAAAAAAAGCACTGGTGCAAACACCCTTTTTTTCCTTTCTGGTTGGCGGCTCCAGCAATTGTGGTCCTCTAGCCCTAAACCCCTGAAACTTGCGGCAATATACGCCTACAGGTGCTCGATTTGCCTGGGGTGCATAGTGGCAACTCAAACCACCAGTACCCTGGCGAGCAACTTCCCAAACCTATGTGTTGGTTTCCTGAGCCTTGAGGAAAACTTAAAGGCAGCCACAAAATGTAGAACCGGCAGCGCTTTTCATTCATGGACAGTTTTTTTTTTTGCTTTTTTCCCCGCCCTTCTGTTTCTTTTGCCACCTTTTCCTTTCTTGTTGCATTTTTATTGTCACCTTCTTGCCTTCTTTGTTGCCATTTCATTCCCATTTTGTCTCCTTTCTGTTTTTTGTCTTCCCATTTTGCCTCCTTTCTGTTTTTTGTCGCCTTTTGGTATCTTTCTTTCTGGTTGCTTTTCCTTTACTGCGCCCTTTTCATTTTCGTTTTTGCTTGATAAGTTGTCCCCAATTTCAAAATGCTTGATAAGTCCCGTCCCCGATTTCAAAAACCAGTGTTTGCCATGCCTAAGCCGACCATGCCAGAGGCACACTTGAGTTCTGTCTGCCCAAAAAACAAACGCACGAAGGGTACTGCTGTTTTAAACCACCATTTACTGCAGAGGCAATTTTCATCTGACAAAAAAGAAAATCCCATAGAGTTTGTAACAAAACTGGTCACAGGCAGGCCGGTGCATCAAAAGCAGCCGTATATACGGGCGAAAACATAAGAAGGCCTTGCCGGTACTGGTGGTTCAAGGGAGAAGTTGAAAGTTCGCAGCCTTGCGAAATTATGCTTGCTTTGGATAACCTCATTGATTGATTTGGAACAGAGGTGTATGAGTACTCATCTTCCTTTTCCTCTTTGTGCACTGCTCCCCGCCTTCATTCCATCTCTTTTTCCCACCAGCTCTTCAAACTGCTTTGCTTGGAGTTGATGGGTGCATGATGTCACCCAAGCCTCCCACCAGCACCACACGAGCACCAGCATCTTGTGATATTCACAACGAAGGTACGCGCCAGGATAGAGGTGAATGGAGGAGAATAGAATGGCAGGAGGTGAAGACCGGTTCGGAACTAGTTCCATGCTCATGCCCTTAGTGCGAGCACAAATAGCATGACAAGGTTTGTGTACCTGCCACTCGTACAAATGAAGATGACATTCACTGTAAGATGCCCCCATGCTGTAAGGTTCTTCCCAACTGAGATTTTTTTGCTTCATGCTCAATGCCCCGTGTCACCAGCCACTCAGCGGTCTTTTAGAAAACTTGTCCCAGGTCTGGTTGCAATTGGCAGGTTGGCAGTCCTGGGAGAGACGGTCTCACACTGTGGCCTTTTGTGGCAAGAATAGCGAAAATTTGATTGATGGTTGGGCCAGTTGCACGAGGCATTGAAAGTGGCAAAAGCAGCAAACGGGGTATCAAATGTCAGCGGCCTGGCGGGCCGCGGGGAAGAGCCATTTTTTTTTTCAGTTCAAGAGTTCATGAAAGGAATTCGAATTGAACTTCGTTGAAAAGAAAAAGTTGAAGGATTTGGGCCTCGCACTGCGTGACCACGCGAGGCACCATTTTGGCAATTGCCAGAAAGTGTGGCTGGTGTCTTTTGTAATTTGCTGCCATTATGTGACCCGGCGGGGTGGCATTTCAGTGAAATCGAGAAAGCAAAATTCGCAGATTTTGCTGCTATGACACCGCTGTGTGAGTACACCCTAACATGGCTTTTAAATGTCGAATACCACGAAGGGGTTCCCACACCAAAGTGCTGCAAAGTGGACAGTCATGGAGATGATCCTTTCCCCAAACACCATCAACCAACCTAAGCATGCTCACTTTTGTTGGCCTTGCTAGCTGAGAACGACCATCACAATCTAAGGGCGTCTGAGGACATGGCTGTTATTGTGGCACCACAAGCCGTTCAGGAATGCCGGTAGATATTTTGACAAGGGACTCCATGAGCAGCAAATCTAGACCTGTAACATGGACTGCAACACGTGAAACTAGTACCATAAAAATACTAGAAATTCCACCTTGCATCAGACACTCAAAATTGTCTGTGGAAAAGGAAAAGACCTAAAGAGTGCCATACACCCTGCTGCCACATAGCTTCCTTGCACGTTTCAGGAAACTTGAAGGTTGGGCTGGCGGCTTCTCCAAACGGCAGCACACCCTCCGGATTACAGTACTGCACTGTTGCCAGAGCTCATCAGCTCTTCGCTTACAGCTGTGACTTCCATGATCAGCATAACTAGAGATTGCCCATCATGCGAATGGCAAGAACCAAAGGTGACTTGAATTGTGCAGAACAAAACTGCCATGCACTCACACATGCCAGAGCTGAAACTGTAGGCACTCTGCTGGCTTCACTCCGAGACTTTGGTCCGGACGAACTTAGTTCTTGACAAGAAGAGCGAGCGCAGCTCCGCCTGTGTAAAGAAAGGAGTGTTGGTGATTAAGCAACCAAGGGAAGAGGGAGTACTACCGAGGTAGATCAAAAGCAGGAAAATACAATCGCAAGGACCCACATGCAGCACGGCATTATGCAGCTGATTGCATGTGAAGAGATATGACAGGACTGTATGCAGACTGTTCGGTGTGCAGTTGGAAAACAGAGATGGAGAACGTGTGAATAGGTGTTAAGAGTATAGCTCATGTGTCACTCCTGATTTATGCTTTGTTTTTTTGTGTGTTGTCACTTCTGCTATGCACAACTCCACAAAAATAAAATAAAATCACCGTGCCAGACTGTCTCCTTAACGATGTCGCATGTGTACCTTTGCAGTCTGAGACTGAGACACGGGTGTGCGTGCACAGGTCTCAGAGGCTCGCCACACCACTGCCGAAAACACCATTTTCGATAGTTTCTCTTGGCCACACAGCCTGTCGAAATTGAAGACTGGAAGAAAAATCGCAACTTGTCAGAGAATGCTTCTCGACACCTCCTTCCAAAAGTTGTTGAATCCGCAGCCTGCTACTCTTATGCTTTTAACAGTCCTCGGCTTCGTGATCGACTTCCCCTTGAAATTCGGTGGGCGTGAGGTCAGGATGGACTAATGCGTGTCGTAGCCTCAGGCGCATTCGTCCATTCTACAGTGCTGTGTGGCTAAAGGGGGGCTGTAAAAAAAAAAGCCTTTCGACAGTGGTGTGGCGAGCCCCTCAGTCTGTGACTGTGAAGGTACACTTGCAACACCATTAACTATGGACGTCACAGACGATATGATGTTGTAGAGAAATGTAGGAGACCACAGCTTATGATGTTGTAGAGAAATGTAGGAGACCACAGCTTTCTTTTAGTCCATGTGCCCCCAGGGGAAGGAGTTGATGAGCAGCTCAGCTGCTAGGGCCTCAGTCGCGGATGCTTGTCGTTCTTGAGCTGGAGTATCTTCTTTAACCTGTGGTTGGTGCTGCATAGACCTGTTTGGCCTGATCGAAGAGATCGCTCTGTAACAGTAGAGTTGGCAAGACATGGCGTGGATGGTGTGAGGTTGAGTGCGATCGGCTGTGCCCCTATCTGCAGCTGAGCAACACTCTGGGGATGTGCTCAGCGATGAGCAGGTCTGAAGCAGGTGGCGTGGCAGTTATCGAGTGCTGGGGGCGCTCGGTGAGAGTCACAGTCAGGGGAGGGTAGTTGTTTCATTTGACCACAGGTTGCATTCATGTGAGGAGATACCAAGTGGGGTTCCAATGCATATGATCCAGGAGGCTAGTAACTGCTGTAGGCCTGCAGGCCTTGGGTCACGCCCTAGGCGCTAGGACGGAGAGCCATAATGGAGGGTGATCGGTAACGTTGAGAATACATGTGTATCTGTAAAACTCAAATTTGCTGCCCGTTTTATACACCACCCAAGACGCAGCTGAGCAACACTCTGGGGACTTGCTCAGCGATGAGCAGGTCTGAAGCAGGTGGCGTGGCAGTTATCGAGTGCTGGGTGCGCTCGGTGAGAGTCACATTCAGGGGAGGGTAGTTGTTTCATTTGACCACATGTTGCATTCATGTGAGGAGATACCAAGTGGGGTTCCAATCCATATGATCCAGGAAACTAGTAACAGCTGTAGGCCTGCAGGCCTTGGGTCACGCCCTAGGCGCTAGGTTGGAGAGCCATAATGGAGGGTGATCGGTAACGTTGAGAATACATGTGTATCTGTAAAACTCAAATTTGTTCATTCGGAGAGGGAGGGCGCCTATTGTCTAGGATATCGAGAGAGAAGGGGCGCCTATTCTCTATTGTTCGTTCATAGCCGCTGCGCGGCACGAAATGAAAACATCCGAGTCTGGTGCTAAGAAAGAGAAAATGCAACTGTCATCTACTCCAGCAAGACGAAGTGACATGTCTGAAACGTGGAGTCCAACTGAGGGCATATTGACCATGGGACTCTTTTATTTATGGATCAAATGGCGGTCAGATGGAGGGCATACTCACCGTCAGACTCTTTTACTTATGGATCGAACGACCATCAGATACAGCCAGGTCTAGCCGTAAATGCGGTCAGATACATATAATCGTGCGAGTACCCCTTTGTGCTTGGGTTTTGGCCGTCGTGAAGGTGGGTCTCCTCCTTTGGCGGTGGGCCGGTGGCCTCGAAAAGCAAAAAGAAAAAAAGAGAGGTCGTCATGGAACCGACCGGCCCAGCGAAATTCCAGACCGATTCGGATACAGGTCTCCACATGTCGCCAGTGCCATGCCACTCAGGGCCTCGCCGCACCACTGTCAAAACTAAAAAAAAACGAATGCATTTCCACAGAAAGTGGTAAGATGCATCCGTTGCTGTCGAAACTAAAAAAAACGAATGCATTTCCACAGAAAGTGGTAAGATGCATCCGTTGCTATTCATAGTAAGCGATGCATCTTGCCTTTCTCTGTGGGAAGATGCATTCATTCTTTTTTCGTTTCTACAGTGGTGTGGCGAGGCCCTCTAAGAAAAATAGCTGTTTCCACCTGAGGATTCCGTGCAACGAGGAAAAGAAAAACTAAACACCACAAAGGGCACAGCTCCATGACAGAACAGCACACATGCATCCGGCCATGTATGTGGACCAGATGTATCGTTTCCCTTCGTGAGGGCAGCTCTTGTCGTTCTAAGCCATCTCACAGGGCCAAACAAGATTCAAGCTCAATATGGCCTTCTTTCCCCTCGGCGCGCCAGTACTTGGTGCAGGAGGCGTGCCATATACAGGTGCCCGGTCGCTGCCTATTTCAAAGCGAACAGGCGCAACTTCGTGGGCACGTACCAGAGAGCAAAGGGGGGAGTAACTACGAAAAAAAAAAAAAACAGTAAGAAAAAAAAAATCTAAAACAAAATCCAGTAAGAATCTAACAACAAAGAGAAAAACAAAAATAAAAGAAAAAAGGGGGAAAAGGAAAGGAACGGCCATGTACATGGCCGCTGTCCCAGGTGCATTCAGAATGTGTGAGTGAGAGTGTGTGTGTGAGTGTGACTGCGCCTGTTCGTTTAGTGAACAGGCTGCAGTGTTGGCTGGGTACAGCCTTTCCCTAATGCATGTGGCCTGGAGAAAAGTCCACATACCTTGGGGATTGAAAGACCTAGGTTCCCCTAGGGGAACATCAAGGTCTATGGCCCTTGATCATGGGTTAGGATCAAGGACCCAGCCCAGCTCCGATTTTTGGCCTGTGGGTCAAGCTGCTGCCCACAGTCCTCTGCTAGCTATAAGAGCCAGCAGCTCCCACACTTCCCTCACAGTTGTTGAGGCTGTGATGCTGCTCACTTGGACGGACTACTAGTGAAGATTGAGCTCCATCACACTGTGAGGGGTGATGCTGCTGATGGAGGTCTGCAGGGAGAGGGAGAAGGGTAGCTATAGCCAAAGGTTGGAAGCTCTCTGCCCCACCCCTGCATTGGTGCTGCGGCCCGCAGGCTGCGTTGGGGTTAGATTGGGCGGCAAGTGGCACGCGTCGGGGACATGCTGTCCGTTTTGCAGCACCTGGTTTTCTATATGGAGGGAGGTGTGGTTCGTTTGGCAGCATGGTGGCAGCAGGTTTTGTGAGAACTTGTGGTCATGTAGTGTTGCGGTGGTGCAGAGCGAAATTTATTTTGTTTTTGGGAACAATACTGATGCGGCAGCTGGGATTGCATGGGCCAGCATGGGCCAGAGCGGGCACAAGCATCAGTGCACGTTTTGGACCTGGTTCTGAACTCTGAAAATCAGAACGTTTTTTTTTCATTGCTGCAGTTCCGTACGTGCTGTTGACGTTTGAGGCAGGTGGGGACTGATGGCGCCACCCCGGATGCCAAAGCAGGGCTATTTTGGGATCATGCATCCCAG
>BFEA01000524.1:561646-564146 GCA_003427395.1 Chara braunii | reverse complement strand
GGGTGGTGACAGCCCCGTCGGAAAGGTAAGCTGTGCCCCACGGGAACCTATCATGTCGTAAGGAACCACAGGAAGTACGGCTGGCGCAACCGGCCAGAGCAGTGAAGAGACGATACAACCACGTCCATCTTGGCGGTTCGCGGGACTACTTCAGCGTAGTCTCCATGTTGTCTCTTGTTTTGTTTTCGAGCGCACCTACAGTGCCCCGCCAATATACAAACAGTACACACCGCAAATCATGCCCAACTCGCTGGATGGTGGAGAAATCGACCACGGCAACACTACACAAAGACAAACCACGAGCAAAGAGAGCACACACGCGTCAACACCACAGAACCCAAAAAAGCTGACATGACGCAAAAGTAAAGCTCACAAATGAATTCGGGTTCCAGCAACAGCAGCCACAAAGATCAAGATCCTATGGTAAAAACATCAAAGAAAAGAGTCGGCCTGGCGCACAACATCACGACCAGGCAGACTAAGCTTTAGTAATATGTTGTTGATGCTGTCCACAATAGGGTGACAGAGTCTCATAGTGATGGTTAAGAACAGGCAAAGCAAGAAGAAGAAAACTCACCCGCTCATTGAGAACATAAAGGTCACGTGTGCTTCTCACGGACCGCTCATTCACAGGGAACAAATGGCCTGCCACCGATATTCAACACAAAACACAATCACAAAAGCCTTAGCTCAAAGGTCTGGGACCAGGAATTATAACAGGAAAACTCCACCAGCCTTTCACATTCATGATTTTTTGAGAGCAAAGTGGAGACAAGGACAATGCAATGCATTCCAACATCATCCACGACAAAATCAGTTGGACAAGGATTCTGGCACTCCGTATAGACATTATGATGATAACAAAGACTAGATGACCCATTGCGGCTACGCCCGCAAAAACAGAAAAAGAAAAAAGCACAAAAGAAAGAAAACGCACAAGGAACTGCCCTATCATATGCCACTTCTTTCACAAAAAGAAAAAGAAGAGCCTGAGAGCAGACGAAACCCCGCGTGCAAGAAAATAGCAGGGAATACCACTGAACAATTTTTTTTGCTTTATCTTTGCGTGTTTTGTTTGGGTGTGTTAGAGAGTAAACAAGATCTTCACAAAGAATAATTCATTTAATAGAATGCTAACTTGAGAAGTGATTAGTGATTTATAAAATAAGAAATAAATAATTGTATTTTTATGTATTTTGATGAAAAAATTTTATCCATTTATACATCAAGTTTTTGAATACTAGATTATAATACAATCTTTTGAAAAAAAAAAAAATCTAATAAAAACATATGTAATGAAAACATATATAAGGGGGAATTTTAAATTGGATCTTTGGACTTCAAGTTTTCGAAATCGTGGTTTTACATACCACAATCTTTGCAACATCATTTTTGTTTTGTGTTGTGCAAGAACTCTGGAATTTTATGAGAAAATCCAGTCCGTTGTCCCGTTGATGTTTTTGGTAAAGATTCAGAATCAGACTTTGTTTGCTGTGTTCTCTGAATATGTTTGTGATCAAGCTATCTTGCATGTATGCCCCGTGCTTACTTGTTGAGTTTGGGCGCTGTGTGTGCAAGTGCAAGCGTGTGTGGGTGAGTGTCAGTTTGGTGGGCTCGGATGATGTCATTGACGATTGGCCCGGGGAAGTCGTTGGAAAGCAGCGCCTCCAACTATAGGAGTGCCACTGATGTTAAGCAAGTTTTGAATTGTATGAACGAAACAATCAGCATTCAATCTGCTTGGCAGTTCCCCTTCGGGTGGGGGACTTGTCGGGAGTAGCATTGACATGAGAGCCATAATGCTGGGCGTGCATCTTGGAACATTTCCTGGAAGGCAAAGGCAAAGAAGAAACGAAGTAGCACGTGTCACAGTCACATAATGGACAGCTTGGCACAGTCTCCCCCCTTCTCTCTCTCTCTCTCTCTCTCTCTCTCTCTCTCTCTCTGCCCCCCCCCTTGACTTCGAACTTCGAACCCTCTAGTCCACCCCAACCTTCACCTAGCCCCGCCTCCCCCTCCACCCCCCCAACCTGTCAATCCCCTGAGGAGTCGGTGAATAGTCCGATTGCGCCACGTGGCTGCAGTTGTGCATAGAGAACATGACAACACACCAAACAAAAAAGAACAAAAAAGAAAAAGGCAAAACAGCCTGCGCGAGCCTTTAACCTCCCCCGGCTGCCGCTGGCTTCCCCCAACCCTCCTCTCTCTCTCTCTCTCTGACACACACACACACACACTTGGAACCCTTTACTCCACCCCGACCTTCCCCTAGCCCCGCCTCCCCCTCCACCCCCCCAGCCTGTCAATCCCCTGAGGAGTCAGTGAATAGTCCGATTGCGCCACATGGCTGGAGTTGTGTATAGAGAACATGACAACACACCAAACAAAAAAGAACAAAAAAGAAAAAGCCAAAACAGCCTGCGCGAGCCTTAACCTCCGCCGGCTGCCGTCGACTTCCCCCAACCCCCCTCTCTCTCTCTCTCTCTCTCTCTCTCTCTCT
>BFEA01000524.1:525236-538590 GCA_003427395.1 Chara braunii | reverse complement strand
CGGTCGGCGGGTCGGCGGCCGACCAGTCAAGGGACGCCGACCGTCGGGGTGTGCAACACTGGTGGCGAGGGAAAAGAAATGGGAATAGAATGAATCGTAAGAGTAAAACAGTCCAGGAACACAAAGGACCTTTGTCATAGATACGGGGACATTTTTTTTTGCAATGGAGAAAGTAACATGCGAATTAGTGGAAGGTGAAAGCCTTCCGAGCACGAGAGGAAGTTGTATGGACGCTTGTTGAGGCTTACATGGCGGGCATGACGGTTTGTAACAATTGGAGGGCGAGAAGGCGGGGTAAGAATGTGATCGGAAAATGAGGTTAACAAACACATAGGAGGAATGCAGTACTCAGAAAAGTGTTTGTATCGAATTGGATCGGAGAAGGGAGGTATTCACAATGTGTTCGCTCTCTTTCCCTTACTCTGACTCTCCGCAGGTATGTTTGCATATGTATATATAAATCGTTTATATTTATAGAAGCCATTCGTTGTATAGTGGAGGCAGACACAGTGGGGTCTACGCCGGGAGTCAGCTGAGGTAGAACCGATGGTTCGGTTGTCGAGGGCAGACACAAAGTGAGAATACTGGGAGAAGTGAAACTGCGGGAGGGGTGGTTAAGGAGACGGAAGTTCTATTGCTAGGTTTGCGAAAATGCAGGTGAATATCCAGGACAGTTTAGTGAATCCAAGTGGCACCGGAGGCGAAAGGACATGGTGCAAACCAAGATGTCAAACAGAGTTCACAACAAATGAAACACATGAGATGAGATGGACATGACACGGAGCAAATGGAGATGTGAAACAGTCCATATCAAACGAAAAGCACTCACAATTAGGTGAAAACACACCGTATGTGTCCTTACACGAGGAAGTACGAGAGTTTTGAAAAGACGACAGACACAGAAGTCAACGCGAGTAGAAGAAGCGCAAAAGATTTCTGACCGACGAGTCCCAACAAAAAGCAACCCGTAGAGTCAGCCGAGGTAGAACCGATGGCTCGTTTGTTGACGGCAGACACACTGGTTTCGCAACTGGGAATAGTTGGAGAGGTGAAACTGCGGGAGCTCTGGTTGAGGAGACGGAAGTTGCATTGCTAGTTTGGCAAAAACGGAGGTGGATATCCAGGACAGTTTAGTGAGTCCAAGTGGCAGTTCAGCCGAAACCACATGCTGCAAAGCAAGATGTCAAACAGAGTTCACAACAAACAAAACACACGAGAGCGAAACACACGAGATGGACATCACACCGCACAAATCGAGATGTTAAACAGTCCTCATACCAAACGAAAAGCACTCGCAATTAGGTGAAAACATGTTGTATGTGTCCTTACAAAAGTCCAATGTGAGCACGAGGAGGGGCGGAAGTTCTGAAAAGACGACTGAGACAGAAGTCAACGCGAGTAGAAGAACCAAAAAAGATTTATGATCGACCAGTCCCGACAAAAAGCAACGTTAGAGAGATGCAACGATCACAAAGCACTGGACAGTGGGACGATTCGCAAGGAGAGCCTGACCAGAGATCCGCGCCGACGATGATCCACCAAATCGTGAGCCGAACAGATACCGGTACTGCTTTAATTGGTCGGATTGTTGTGTGACCCAGTTACCCGGAGGCCATGTTTGTTTGAGGAAGGATACCGGTGAATCCGCTGGAGAAGCATAGCAGGCAATTGACACACTTGTTCGAATCAAAGACAACACAAATGTCAGTTGAACATCTGAATTGATAACCAAGCAAGGAGTATACTCCCCGGATCATGACGAGTCGGCGCAGGTCTAAGCTCTGTCATTGTTGGAGTCGGTGGTGTCGCTTTTGTCATCATCGGAACACCCATGGTCAAAGTCCTCCTCCGCCTCGATATCACTAACATCGTAGTCTGTCACGATGTCCTCCTCCGCAATGGAAGATGTGTCGGTGTCGCCATCCCTCAATATTTCTTCTTCACTTCGGTAATCAGCATCATCATCAATGTCCCCAGAAGCAATTATTGCTCGCATTTGATTGACCTTGTCGTCACATCTTTCAACTGGGCTTCCTCGATCTGGTCACGGACCTGTTCAACTCTTGGATCTCCCTCCTGGAACCCTCGGCTCAGCAGGCTCACAAGCTTGGACTCTCGATCAGCTATATACTGACGGTAGAGCTCCTCGTGCTCCGCGTTGTCACGGATGGAGTAAGGGTCCCGCGCAGGTTTGGTACGCTTTGGCGACATTCCGTCAAGAAGAAAGAAAGCGAAGACCGGGAGGTGGCACAGAGCGGAAGGCGAGGAGTGAGGCAGAATCCGGACGAAGCCTGGGGAACAGATCGTGGAGGAAGAGGACGTGGGTGGGGAGAGCAGAAGAGTTACGAATGAGACAGCGAAGGTCAAGAAGTGTGTGCAGCTGAGCAACGGAGGGCGCTTATGTCCCCACGCCAGCACGCGGCCTCGACTGCCTAATTGTTAGATTAGCACGACAGATCCGAAGAGTGCGCAGTACAGAATGCGTATTAGAACAAAATGTGGGAAGACAGCGGTATCTCTGGACGGAAGTACTATGCATAGGACCACAACCCAAGCAGGTACTTATACTGGACCGACGGTCTGAGATGAGCAGGAAGTACCCATGTTAACGTGCGAGTATAAGGCCGAGAAAAAAAAAAGAGGCCGATATCGTGACAGGGGGGGGTTTACGTCGCGGTCAGAACTCGACAGATCCCCCAGCCAGGGACGCAAAAAAAAAAAAAAAAAAAAAAAAAAAAAAAAAAAAAAAAAAAAAAACTGAACAGGACGTGACATGTTGCAAAATGCAGAACCACCACATTAGGGTAAGCCGGCCACAGAACCGACGGCCAGTGGACCAGACTTGGACAGGAGAAGGCAATAGCAGTCGGGTCGGGCGGTTTCCCAACAATGGGCGTCGGGAATTACCCACCGAGGAGCCCAAGTAGCATCGGGAGGTGCCATGGGAAACGGCATATGCGAGTTGTGGCGTTGGTACTACGAGGACGCAGTCTGAGCCCGGTATCGTTGAGCTCCTAAGGAGGGGGGGTGGGGGCAGGGGGGCCGTCTTAATGAAAGGACTGGCCACGGGGTAGTTCGGCCGTACGGGGTGCAGTTCAGCAAGTCCGATGCGGGGTACTCAGGACACCGTAGATGTTTTAGTAAGTGGTCCCACCCATCATGCTGTGCTGCAGGCAGATGACGTTGACTGCAGCATCCACATACTCATGGAAGCTGTGAGTCTTGTCGTGTCCTTGGCGTATGTTGTCGACGAGGAGTGCTGCTTCCAGGGTACTCCAGGTGGTGATGTCGTTCTTCTTCAACTGCAGCACAGCAGTAATTTTGTGCATCCTGTGGCTAGTTTCTGCAGTCGAGAGGATGGACAGGGATTTGGCAGGACCTATAGAATGGAGCTGAGCAAAGCACGACGGACCTAATTTTGTAGATGAAGAAGACGGGATGGTAGGAGCACTTCCACCAGGTGCCGGTGCAGTGGCGAGCGGGAGGGGGAATGGTGAAGGCGTTGGGGGCAGCAAGAGTCCACGTTGACCAGCATTGCTGGAAGGCGAGGAGCGCGGGAGCGAATCAGATGTTGGATATCCGATAGGCAGAGCTGCGTCAGGACCCTCCTGAACAGGGAGTTTCCGAGAGGCATGATTTGGGAACATTTTCGGTGACGCCCAGAATGAGTCCAGGCCGTATGTTGCAAGGGGACAGCGCCTATCACAGGCCCTGACACAACGCACCTCAGGGGACCCGTTTCTGGGCAGGCAACCAGGGATAGTTGTCACTTGGGCATATCAGTAGAACTTGAAAGGAATATGGGATTCCGGCAAATCAGGAATACCACTGACATAATGCCGCACCTTGGCTTGAGGCAAGGAGTCGTATTCTTTCTTGAGTATCAATTGGAGAAGCTGGAATGCATAGAAGACATGACCGCTATCGACAATCGTTTCATCACCGGTTGGGCGTATCGGCTGAAATTTTCGTTCAATTTCTCCCCTTTGCATGAGGAAGTGTCTCCACATATTCTCATATGGTTCACATTGCATATTGTTATAAAAATGATCAAAGAGTATGGCATTAAGAATACGGGCCTCCATACTTTTCCACTATATCAGTCCACGAAGAGAGGAGATGCGTGGTGTGATTATTCAGCTTCACTGTCTTGGAACTGTCCAACCAAATAGGGGCGTGGACTGGCGTGTGGTGATACAGATATGTACCGCCCTGAATGTACTCAGGTTCGAAGTTCCACTCAGGGTGACATTTATAGTCGGGACGAAGGGCAAGAGCTTTCGCTGTGTCAGTCAGTAAAATGTGTGGCCTTGCAGGAGGTATAGCTTTGTGTTTTGTGCCTTGGGAGGAGCGTTTTTTTTTTGTTGACGAGGAAGACGGGGGGAGGCAGTTGGGGTGGCAGATTGAAAATTTGGCTGTGTGGGATGTTCGTCTGAGGCCAGCGAGAAAGGTTCTGGGGAAGTCCCGGTAGAATTATTGTCGGTTGTTTCGGCATGGGGATGCGTAGAAGTCGGTGGGAGCTGAGGCAGATGCTGCATATCGTCCGCAGCTGCGTTGCCCTGGCTGGACAGGCATTGGGGAGCTGGGCTGCGGGACCCATCCTGACAGTGATGACCGTGAAGATTTTCCGAACCCGCAGAAGGAGAGGGCGTGTGTTGACTGATTGGCTGAGTTGCCTCCGAAGAGGGTCAAGTAATATATAGTGGCTGTCGCGAGTGGCGAGTAGTGTGCGCAGTGCTGCCTGTGATGAAATCACTCGTTATGAGGTAGGCTGGTAGACGGCGGATGTCCTTGCCTGAAAAGGTTTTGGGACTTCGAAACTCGCTGTTGAGCAGCAGCTGGGTCAGTGTTGTCGTCAAGGAGTGTGGTACCGTCAGGCGTAAAGGTAGGAGAGTGCTGAGAGGAATGTTGGATTGGGTTCGCGTCACGGCCGGGTTGAATGGTTGGGGCATGTGCAGATGGATCCTGAGAGGTATTGTAACCGTGAGAGTTGGCAATATTCCGCGGAGGTGCATTCCCGAAGGTCGTGTGCTGACTTCCGTGGAGAGTTCAGTGTAGAAGAGGATGTAAGAGAGAGTCCCTAGCAGAAGATGAAAAAGATGCGGATTGATCGGTTTGTCGGCTGCCGTCTGGAAGCGTCATTGCTGTGTTGAATGGAAGCCACGAGGACGAAAGAGTATCTGCGCACAAAGCGGTTCCGGCAGAGGTTCTAACAGCCACGAGAAGGTGCGGATTTCGGTCACAAAGTCCGGAAGTTGGTGGCGTGATAACAAGTGAAGAGTGGGCAGTTGCGGCCGTGGGTGACTCGAGTTGCGAATCTCTAACACGTGCCGGTTGCGAAATGAGAGAATTTGGTGGTGTCTGCCTCTGTAGAGCGAATGGCAATTCGACCTTCATCTGAGCGACGTCAGATGCAAACGACGATGACCCAGAAATCACGGGGCCTGTGTTGTGTGGCAAATTACGATAGGATTTGTCAGCGCCAGAAAGGGAGTCTTGGCTGTATCGGCCTGCACAGACGATGGCCAAAGTATCTCTTGGGTTTCTAGCACCGCCACAATTGTATCCGGGTCAATCTCATGTTCAATAGACCCTGCGAAGAAGCTCACGGTAAGATGGAAAGGAGACTGGAGATCTCGGGAATTGGAGTTAGGGCCTGATATGTTCGTCGGGGAAATGTGTTCCAGGGACGGATGGGTGGCAGGTGTTTTGATGGCCGTCAAAGTTACAGACTTGCGGTTTGGACACAGGACATCATTTGACGATTCACGACTCGTTTAACCCAACCAAGTTTATCTCCCGTCAGGACAACCAGACCGACGACAACAGTTTCCGCAGCAGGCAGACAAGCCGCGGAAGCTGCCCAGAATTGGACCCCAGGCAAAACAACCCAAGCTTGAAAAAGGACAGCAACATGCCGGCGGGGGAGAAGAACAGACACCACCACAACGGAACAGCCCCGAATGGAACAGGCCCACACAGCGTCCAAATGCACGCACACTGGTAGGCAGAGAAGCGAGTCCCACAACAACCTCAATGCAAGACGGGCAGGATAAGAAGGGCCAATGCAAGCCCTTCCCAATATCAACATAATGACTCCGGCCTCAGAAAAAAACGGACAACACAAAGCCTGACACCGTGACAATTCAGCGGCAAAGAAGAAAACAGAGTAAAAAATGACTGCATCACACCGCACTAAACAACCAAAATGCACACCTTCGGCAGGAACGCGAGCAGGTAAAGCATCCCGAGCACCCCTGCAAGCAATTTTTTCCCCAAGCTCCCGACGCCCAACCGGGAGCAGACCACGCCAGGACGAAGAAAAAGTGGCCCACAAGAAAACACGTCAGATGCACCCGCGCCCAACACCAGACTAAATCCAGCCAAAACGAAAGCAACGATCGGGCCGGGTTATTTAACGTCGGGCCGGGCATTTTTTTTCAAGGTCATCATCACATGTCTTACGTGACAGTCACCGCAGGCACCGCAAACTTCAATCATCCGAAATTTGATACGAGCCCAACCAATGAAGAGGACAGTAACCCGGCACCGGCACGGATGTCGACAGTGGCAACGAAGACACCTTCGCCAGGAAAGCGACCAGGTAAAACCGGCGGACCACCCGTCAACATTTGCGACTTTCCCCCCCCCCCCCAGGTATCCACGCTCGAGCGAGGGCAGACACCGCGTCAGAACAAAGGAATGCAGGCGCAGCAGAAAACGCATCAGATGCACCGGGGCCAAAAGAGCATCCGGCCTCATATCCTGACCACATCAATCGAAAAAGCTACCCAGACACCACCCCCCCACCCCTCCCAAGAACGCACATGCCCCAGCCAGTCGGGAAATGCATGCACCTGCAACGCCGCTAGACTGCGCATCTTCCCGACCAAGACGACCAGGTAAAACCGGCCGAGGACAGATGCACCCGGGCCGAAATGCATGCACCTGCAATGCCGCGAGACTACGCAGCTTCCCCAGGAAGACGACCAGGTTAAAAACTGCAGGACCACCTGTGAACTTTTGCGACTTTTTTTTCCCCAGGGATCCCACCACAACCGACGGCAGATACCGCGCCGTGACAAAGGAAAGCGGGCCAGAAGAAAATACGTCAGATGCACCCGACCCCAAAAGCACAGCACATGCAGGCCAACCGGACGGCCCACAGGGGCGGCTGAATCTAGACAACAAACACCCCCAAACAACGGGCCGGCATCGAAACACAAATCGCAGAGGACGCCGAACTTGCCATTCCGAACCCTAAAGAAACAACGAATGCGGCCCTGAAACCTGACCAGATGCAGGCCGAATGTAGACAAAGAAATCCCAACCCCCCCGCCCTCCCACCTCCCCAACACACGAACGGCCCCGCATCCGAATAATAAGCAAACCGCAGACGATGCCAAACCTCGCCCAAGAGCATCGCGCCTCATATCGAGACCACATCCAGGGCCGGCCGAATCGGGACAAAGAACGTCGCCACATCAACGGGTCCGCATCGGAACACTAACCACAGATGACGCCGAACCTCCCCCAAGAGCATCGCCCCTACAGCGCCGAGACAGAGAAAAGCGGCCCAGCAGAAAACACGGCAGATACACCCGGGCCAAAAAGCACAGCACATTCATGCCAACCGAACGACCCACAGGGGCGGGTGATTCTAGACAACAAACACCCCCACACCAACAGGCCCGCATAGAAACAGTAACCGCAGAGGACGCCGAACTCGCCATTCCGAACCCTAAACAAACAATGAATGCGGGCCCGAAACCTGACCAGATGCAGGCCGAATGCAAACAACGAACCCCCACCTCCCCCGAAACACTAAACGGAGAGGCCGCCGAACTCACCATCCCAAACCCTAAACAAACAACGAATGCAGGCCTGAAACCTGACCAGATGCACGCCGAATGTAGACAAAGAACCCCCACCCCCCCCGCCTCCCACCTCCCCAACCACACGAACAGCCCCACATCCAAACGCTAAGCAAACCGCAGACGTCACCGAACCTCACCCCAGAGCATCACGCCCCATATTGAGACCACATCCAGGGCCGGCTGAATCGGGACAAAGAACACCGCCACATCAACGGGCCGGCATCGGAACACTAACCGCAGAGGACGCTTAACGTCGCCCAAGAGCGCCTCATATCGAGACCACATCCAGAGCAACACAAACCGCAGAAGAGGCCGAACGTCGGCCAAGAGCATCGTGCCTCATATCGAGACCACATCCAGAGCAACACAAACCGCAGAGGACGCCAAACGTCGGCCAAGAGCATCGCCCCTCATATCGAGACCACATCCAGAGCAACACAAACTGCAGAGGACGCCGAATGTCGGCCAAGAGCATCGTGCCTCATATCAAGACCACATCCAGAGCAACGCAAACCACAGAGGACGCTGAACCTTGCCCAAGAGCATCGCGTCTCATATCGAGACCACATCCATCCAAAAAAACACAACGCCGCGACACTGCACAAACACCACACACCCCAAATCACGGCGAAATCGCTAGATAGCGGAGAAATCAACGACGGCAACGCAATACAAACACGAGCGAAGAGCAAAGAGGGCACACACGTGTCGACACAACAGCACCCCAAAAAGTCGACGTGCCGCAAAAGTAGAGCTCACAAAACCGTTAAGAAATCAGTTCTCCGGCAACAGCAGCAACAAAGATCAAGATCCTATGGCCCAATGTGCCTGAAAAGAACCGGCTCGGTGCACAGCGTCACAGGGAGGGCGACTAAGCTTTCGGAGTATGGGTTGATGTGTAACATTAAACCAAATGTACACCCAAGGGCTGGCAGACTCACACCGCACCCCAAGCTTTGCTGAACCGCCAGCAGCGCACTTCGTTTCCTTTTTGGGTGGTGCCGCCAGCCATTATGGTCTGGTGACCCCGAGCCTCCAAAATTTAGGAGTGAGCCATTCATTTCTGTAGTTGCCCGGGGCTGTGGACCTGCATAGAGAAGGAACCCTGTGGCCGTTAGATCATCGGTCCAACGACCAACTGAAAAAGGGAGGACCTCCTGGTAGCCAGAGCAGTTATAAAAAGTAGTCTAGTGGTGGTTTAAATGTACAACCCATCACAGAGGGTGAGAAAAGCTTGATCATGGCTATCATCGATTAACGACCATTCTTTGACGCAAACATATTTCTGACTGATCAAGATCCGTGGTAATCGATCAATCACCCCAGCCACCCAAAGAAAACGTTGGCAAGTTTACACCAGCAAGAGCAATTGTTAGACCACCAGTTCCCAGCCATCTTTCTACAATGTCATCTTTCTACAATGTGCCAGTGCTCACACCGCGATGTACCGGCCCACCAGTCCGCAAGAAAAACATCCAGGCAAAACGCATTGCATGCACAGCCCGTTTTGCCTGGATAGGCTTTTTACGAACCGGTCCATACATCCCGCCAAATGTGGCACAGACACTGCAACATCATAGAATGGTACGGAGGCCCTATAGTAGCTGGGGAGGGAAACCAACCCTTACAGGCAGCGAAGAGGGTCAGTCAGATTCCGCAGACGAACAAGAGCCTTCCTCCGGATAAGATCCCCGGAGGTCTTTCTTCTTCGTTGAGAGAACGCAACCTCTCGGGCAGATATACGGATCTAATAGGTCTTCTTGCTGGGAAAAGTACTGGTGGTTTACCAGACCAAGACAAGATAGCTGATGCAAATAAGTCTGACCGAAACATATGCCACAAACCACAGTCCAATTACCAAAAACCGTCCAAAGATAAAGCAGGACCCAAAGGTGGGGGTGACAGCTGGTGGGTTGATGGCTGCCGGTGCAAAGAATCGGACAAGTCTGACCAAAACATATGGCACAAACCACAGTCCAATTACCAAACACCATCCAAAGATAAAACAGCACCCAAAGGTGGGGTGACAGCTGGTGGGTTGATGGCTGTAAGGAGAATGAAACGATTCCGGGGCAGAAACTACTGTCTTCCACTGAATAGAACATACGGTCATTGTAGCTGGCATTTGGTGCGACTTTCAGTCTACATACACTCATAATTACCGTACGCTCTAATTCGGGTCAAGACAGTAGAGGCCGTCTCATCAAAGCTTAGCTGCTCTCTCTCTGCTAGCAGGCCGTTTGTACAGTTATTGTCACGCCTATGAAACCGTTCTGTTCCAGAACCCGATCCATGGGTGCATGTTGGATGGCATACATCCAGCTGTCTGAAACGGATTATTCGACAACCTGCTAGCAGATCTGTCAACCACGTTGTTGAACTTCCTTGGCAACCCGAGGCATTGATAGCTTGATCTTATGTACCAGTCCTTTCCAAGCAACAAATGGATAGGTCATCTTAGGTGTCATTTTACAATGGCGCGAGTAGAAAAAACGTTGGTTACTCACTTGCATTGAAGGCCTTTGCCCAGCTGGTATAAACCACCCTTCGCGCCCAAACAGGCAACTCCTGGGAGAGGAAACGAGTACAGGACACAGCCGAGCACAAAGGAATTTTCGTTAACTGTTAATGTATGGTTTAAACTCTTTTTTTATGTTTAGGGCATGCTAACTATATGACTCACACAGATGCATCTAACGGTGTTGACAGCCAGATTCAGTCCAAGAAGTCCTGCAAATGTGCCCTCACTGTGGACTGGACAGATACCAGAGAGAAGGCACACCTCAAGATAGCATACATAGTGGTGCGACAGAAGCCTTAAGAGTGATCTGACACACCAGGCTTCAGGAGGAGTAGCCCGCATGGCTTCATTGGGATCCCTATTGAAACGGTTTTCACCTTTACGACAGCAGATGCAGTCCCAGGGCTAGATCCCTAGACCTTGTCCTCACCCGTGTACAATACCAAGTCGATTCCCTGTGTGTTTGAACCCGTGACCTGTGCCTTGGTAGTCGTTTGTCGTCTGTTGCAGGTTTGTATGGTTGTCAGGTCTTGAACCGTAGATCTGTCAAATAGGGGTCATAGCTATGTAGAAGTCGTAGCTGCTACAGTCCTGAAAGGTCAAGGTCGTACCTGCTACAGTCCCGAAAGGCCAAGTCTTCCGGAAGGTCCGGAAGTGGCCTTTCGAGAATTGCGTAGGTCAGGCTAGAAGCAAGTGGGCAAGTTGGGAGTCCAACCTCGCCTAGTCAGCGGTATCCAGTCCCAGTCGCACTCTGTCCAGTCAGCAAGTACCACCCTGGGCCCAGTGGAAAGGGGTAGACCAGCGACCATCCGAAGTATAAAATCAAGAGGCAGCGTCCAGTCATTCATTCATTCTGCCCGTGAGCCATGCGGATGCGCTGCCTGAGCATCTTGTGCAAGGTCTGCAGGTGCCCGAAGGAGAAGTGGGCTGTGAAGGAGACGCAGCGGCCATCGCCACTAGTAGCTGGGAGGTAGAAGGCAGCCATACCTGCCACAGGTTAGAGATAGGCTGTAGCATGTAGGTGTGAAAGTGTTGTGTGAAGCGTGTGTGTGGGACATCCAGGGAGATCCAGAGTCGCATGTGTGTAAACAGTTGGGAGATCGAGAGTAGCGTGTGTGTAAACAGTTACTGGGAATACAGTGTCGGCTGGGTGTTGTGTGGGCGCACAAGCGCCATAGCCATCAGGAGCAAGTTGAAATCTGAACTGTGTTCTTGGCCTTGATATCTCTGAGCTTTGTGTGGGCGCCTGGCGCCAGTGTGATTGCCATCTGTTTTCATGCATGCTGAGTCAGGAAGAATACAGAGTCTTATTGCACTATGGCCTCAAAATCAAAATTGCCAACACAAAAAGAATAAAAATCGGGGAAAACGCCCATGAAAAAGGAGAAGACGAGCTGCATTTGACACGTGGCAAAATCTTCAGTGACCATATTTCTTCATCTCAAGCTGCCACTCTCTAAGATGGCTTCACCAAGAACACCCGTATACAAGGTGGCAATGGGGTGATCTGGTGGCATCCCGGTCTGAAAACCAAGGGTTCTGACACTGCCAGAAGCCTTTGGTGGCCACAGACAAAGAAAATGGAAATAAAACCGCGGCCACAAAAAGTTGCCCCCCCCGGGAGGCAAGGACTGAGGTTCGGCAAGTCAGACTCGGGCAGAATGCAGGTTGGACAAAATATGTTCTACAACAGTCATGATTTAATGGAAGCGCAAGCACCTGCAAGGAAGATGAGCATTAGCGAACTTCAGCAATCAAACAGCTTCATACATACGAGCCCAGATAGTATTGACCACGAACCACAGCAGACTTGCATCACGAGATACACCAAATAAGAACACACCAAGAGTTCAAAATTGACAATGCTGAAGTAGTCCCATCATCATCAACTACGAACCAGAGTTGATATCCTATTGGCGCTCGGCGCCCAGACTACATGTGGCAGATCCTATCAAGCCTATACTACGAATCAGAATGATGACATCAACAGCGTTCCCGAAGTACGAGCATATGGCGACCAATGTCGCACCCTTCAGCACCAGGTATGTCTCTCGTAACACTCACAACCCCGATCCACACCGCACAGATGTCACTAGCACCCAAGGACCACCCTGCGCTTCACCTAGCATACAGAAGCGCAGCTTGACTATGGCTGCGTGCTCCCTCCTACTCGCCCGTGAGAGCGTGAGTGCCAGGCAGCCAGTGGATAGCGCATGTTGCATACTTCAATGAGTATGGGCAGAACCAAAGATCAACCAATATAGGATGAGCATTTATGCAGCGGAAGTCCGATAACGAACTGACTCACATAGACTGACTCACATAGACTGACCTACATGGCATCACTCCACACACATACAATCATGAGATGGTGGGGTCTGGGTCATGCATAGACGATACACAGATCCCGTACACACATACACAGATGAAAGGTGGGAGGAGAGACGAAGGAGGTAGGAGGTAGATCACACCGATAGGTTACGAGATAGAGTCCGGTAGGTCYYCACAATGGTAGTCCAGAATGTCATATAACAAGATCAAAGTGTCGAGGACCAAAGGTCACCAATGTCGGAGATAACCGAGTCCAGATGTAACCGGTGTCCAACTGTGATGCAGCCGGGTATCAACCTCAACAATCTCCAAGTCTCCAATCAGGTAAGTACCACAGTCTCGTGTCACCGGAATCCAACCCTGATCTCTATCCAACTGGATAGTCTCCAATCTGAAAGAAGAAGAAGAAGAAGAAGAAGAAGGAGAAGAAGAGGAGAGAGAGAGAGAGAGAGAGGGGACTGGCGAGGGAGAGGAGGAGAGACCCTCCAAGCTCCCGGTACCTCAGGCGGCAATGGCCGCCGTGCTGGTTCAGTCGCCCTGCTGCTGCTCCGCTCGCTGCTGCGCTAAGCTGCGCTATGCTGCGCTCCTGCTTCAGCCCCTGCGCTAAGTTTAGCGCATCAACAGT
>BFEA01000524.1:475905-499314 GCA_003427395.1 Chara braunii | reverse complement strand
CCCCCGTGTTCACCCCCGCACGAGCCAAATCAACCCCGCGCCCACCCCCGCCAGCCCTGCACACTCGCGCCCCTGCACCCCCACACCCGGACCCCTGCCCGCACCCCTGCACACCCGCAACGGGCCACCCCCGCCCCCACACCGATGGTGGGTATGGCCCCGGCCGGGGGTCCAGGGAGGGGTAAAAATCATTTTTATGATTTTTGGCCAGGGGGGGCAGACTGTCATTGCGCACCACCCAGTATTTTTTATTTTTTCCCGGGCCGAGGTCAGGGGACCACCACACCGGACCCCCGGGGCAGGGGCTGTAACAACCCTCCTGCTGTTATCATTCTTTCCTTGCATCCATATCGACCAATCAACGACAATCATGCAACCACCCTTCGCCAGATCAGTCACTACCGGCATGTGACTCGCATTCGACTGACAACACTGAGATGTGACAGCAAAACATACATCCGCTTCACTGTTTTCTTTCTCTCCTTTTCGTCTGCTTGCTTTGAGCAGGCAGGGTATTTTTTTTTTTAAAGAAAAAACTCAGGGCCCCTTCTATTCTGGGGGGCATCAGTCCCGCTGATTATCACCAGCAAGCATGTTTTACAAGGGCAGTGGAGAGAGAAGATAAGAAAAGGGGGCCAGCCTGGCCCAGACATTAGATGCCTAAACAAGGGGGGACTGCTACAGAGCGCCCATCCCCCAACCTTGATCTATCATTGGGGGGCCGTTCTACTACTCGGGAGGCTAACTAGTAGCACGCAGCCACGCAGTAGAGCAGCAACCTGGGGGGGCATGGCACCGAAGCGGGGCGTTCTGAGCAGCCCTGCAGGCCACACGCCAGTCCTTCACCATTTCTTAACATGCCCAAGACGTCTCCAGCTGGTATCTTCCATGTGTATTTCCTACCCTTCCACACTGCTTTCTCACTCTTTCTTAACATACCCAAGACGTCTCCAGCTGGTATCTTCCATGTGTATTTCCCACCCTTCCACACTGCTTTCTCACTCTCAGCACCTCCCGGTCCCAACGGTCTGCTATTCTAGATTTTCATTCACCTCCCTCGGGTCCATCCTAATATACCATCCGTCACTGTATAGCTGTGGGATACTGATACCACACGCACCCCAGATAGGGCCCGGTTCTGTAGTAGGCAAGGGTAGGCCTAGTGACCGGGCCACAACGGTCCCAGTTAGGTCTAGGTAGACCTAGGACCCATCGGTTCAGTTTAGGGTCCGGTAGGCCTCGTTTAGACCCCACCAGACCCAACGGCTAGTTGGTTAGGCCAGGTACCAGGTCCATTGGTAGGACCGGCTGGCGGTCCAGTTTTGGCACCACTTTTCAGATTCCGAAATCGGATCTGAGCCGTTAGGCCTGATCAACGGTCCAGGCCCAAAGGCCCTCAGTAGGACTGAGGCCCATCAGCTGGGTACCAGCCTCCGTCGGTAGGTTAATGGACAGGAGGTTAGTCTTCGCGTTAGTCTTCAGGATTAGCGCAGCGCTTCAGCGTTAGCAGGATTAGCGCAGCGCAGCAGCGTTAGTATGAGCAGCGAGGAGAGATTGAGCACAGCGGCGAGGAGGAATTAGCGCAGCCATTGGAACAGCGCCAGCCACCGGTCCACCCCACGGCCCAGCGCCAGCCTGCTGCAGCGCCATAGCTACCAGACCAGGTACGAGGGAGGAAGGCCTTGCCTTCCCTAACTCTTCTTCCTCCGCCTCTCTCTCTCTCTGTCTCTCCCCTCCTACCTTCTAAGTCTAAGTCTACTCCTGGGTTCTCCTACGGGACTACTACGAGTATGAAGGATGGTTACAGGTTCCGATGATATTGGAGACAGCGACATTGGGACTGTAGGTTGAGGACAACTCTCGGGATCTGATTTCAACTTCCTCTGAAGATGTACCTTGACATTGTGAGATCGATATCTGAGACACTGTGAGACTCTGTGTTCGCAACATTTCGGATATTCGCTACTTCTGACAATTCAAGATACTATCTTTGGAAACATTGAGTTGACGTCATCTTCCCCCGTCCTCCTCCCTTCGCCTCTCCTCCCTCCATTCATCTGTGTATGAGGATTGCCCCAGCCTTTTCTGCTATGTCCAAGGCCAGGGCTTCACACCACCGATGTATGTTTGTGAGTGTTTCATCGCAGTCTGAGTCGGGTCTGAGTCAATCCATGTATCTCAAGTCTTCTGCTGTATTTGTATGTACTCTGTATTATCTGGTCGGTTCTGGGAATCTGCGCCATACTTATGACTGTGTTTCACCAGTATGCAACAATAGTACACCCGTACCAAGTGTCACCACTGCGGCAGTTAAAGCACCAGTATATGGGCACCTGGGCCACGGGCCTGACACCTCGAATTCTGGAAGCGCAAAACCAAAAGGCGACGGCCAAGTCCAGCGTGTGACGTTCTGGCCTCGTTTTCTTGTGGCAACAAGTTTTGGACTGCAGGCTGGGGCCGTGTACCAGTGGTTTAAGACAATTGAGCATTCCCCATTATGTCTATTGTATCTATGGCCCCAGTATTTCCTTTACCATCCTCTGTTCCATCTATACCTGTTTCCTGCGTCATGCTGTGTTTTTCCTTTTGTTAGTCTATGTTTTCATTTTATTTTTTTAATTTATATCATTATATTCCCCCAGTATAAACCCTCCCATCTGTCCATGAGCATCTCCTACTGCAAGTCTAATCTATAATAGTACCTCTATTATAATACATTTAATCCTAGTTCTCTTACCTCTCCTACCCAGGCCTAAATATGGTACAAATCGGTTGCTTTCATGGAAGTCCATCGCCTTGGTCCGATTCTTCCTCCACCTCGGTCGCCGGCGCATGGCGCATCAGCAGTGGGTCAAACTGCACACGGCCCATCCGAGTACCCTGAGTGAGCAGCTGCGAGGTCTCCATCTTGCCCAGAATCCTCTATCCTTCTGTTCCCCTACCCGCTTGTTTCGGTGAAGGTCAGCCAGGAGAGCAGTTCTCATATTCTCCAATGCACTTTCCAGGTAAGCCTGCAGCAGTGGAGATGCTCCCTGTCCACCACAGGGCCCACAATACCCCCGCAAGTATGGTCTCTGCCGCCACCAGATCCTCCAGTCTCGATCTGTCCACTTTCATAAAGGCTCCGAGGAGTATGGCCGCACTGTCTGCTTCTGTAACGTTCAGTGGGGAGTGATCTGCAAACTCCTGCGCCCACCGTTCCCAGAATGCTCAGACGACCGGGCATCGCACAAAGAGGTAGGGGACAGTGTCCACCTGCCCACATTCCGCTGCACATGTCTGATCCTTGTGCCATCCTGGCCGCCAACCATTGTGCCGTGCGGATTGCCAGATGATAAAGCTGCCATAGCAGGCCCACCTGTTTCTGATCTGGTAAGGCGGCCGGGATTGCATTTTGCTCGTTCCAGCTGTGATGCGTCTATCTGTTGAAATTCACGTCCAGGATCCAGACCCTCTTCACCCACCGGTTCTTCAGTTCTGCACAAATGTCCACCACCTCCAGTAGGGAATTATAAATGTTCCCTCTGCATTCTATGGGACGGCCATTCCCACTCCCTCAGGTCCCATATCAACTCCCTTCGCCAGTCAGCTATCCGAAATGGCCGGTATTGCCCCTCCTCCTTCCAAACCCCTTCACACCCCACCACTGTTTCCATCACGGTTCTGTCCACTGTCTTCCAAGGGCCTCCCTCATGCGTGCTGCATTCCTGCAAGGGCTCCCCTAATCCCTCATAGCCCGAGTTTACTGGCCATCCCATAACTTCCAATCTGTCATCCGCCAATACATGTTCCACCCTGTAAACTCTCTGGTCGCGGGGTTCCCTTCAGCTTCACCCATTCTCCGGGGGTTAGTTCATATTTTCTTAACATCTCGAGTCTCGACCCATTGAAGGGGGATAGCCTCCCACAATTCTCGAACCCTTAGCCTCCTCATTCGTCCGTGCAGCGATTCCACCACCTCCTCATCAAGCCAGTCCTTCCTGTCTTCATCCCAAAGGTGACCCACCTTACAAATTCCTTGCTTCGCCCACTTCCACCCATATGCACCTCGCGCGCCATGCCATGGGAAGGGTTCTCCAGCAACATCACAGATAAACCGGTGCCAAACAGTAGCTGGTTGAAGACTGCATCTGCATTTTCCGGCATTCAACATCTCAAACGTGCTTTTTCCCACAGCGCCAATTTGGCGGACCACACCGTGGCCCTGTGGTGACCCATTGCTGTATTACTAATTAAACATAGGTCCACCACTCCCTAGGCACCTCAAGTGCATATGCCAAGTGGGTCCTGGTGACTTCTTGCCAGGCACCCTCTAACATACCCAGCAGATGCCAGATCAGCTGGCGCATCGGCAGGGCAATCATCTGCATCCGTGCGTCCATAAGTCCCAGTCCCCCAAAGCGCCCTGGCTGGATAAGCTTATTCCAGGCCGCTCTGCATATGGAGTCTTCCACATGTGCATTGTTTGACCATAACTGCGCAAGCACCGCCTTACTGATGTACCTGGAGGTGCGCTTGCCCGGCATGTGAATAATGGCGCCGACGTACCATAAGGTGAACATCACAGAGTTCTTAATAATAAGGGCCTTACCAAAGGCTCCCATGCTACCTCTAGCGCTCCATGCCTTGAGTCAAGCTGCCGCTGCCGTAGCCTGGATCGCCATCAGCTCAACCCCTCCGAAGCTTGGTGTGAGATTCGCCCACTGAAAAGGAATTCGTTCTCCTTCCTCCGCTGTGGGGATGTCCCATCCTTTTGTCCTAATCGCAGAGAGTCTGCAAGTCTTCCTTGAGGATGGCCAGCTGCAGCACTGCGCCCGAATCCTCTGCGAAGGTCGTGGACTCGAGCTCCATTACAGGCCGAGCCTTCATAGCAATCAGCCGGTCATCCGCCCTCGGTTTGTCGTGCATGGACTCAATGTAGATGACGCAAAAGGCCAGGGAAAGCAGGCATCCTTGTCTAACTGACCTGGTGACTTTCACAGAAGATCCTTCCTTGTCCAACCTTACCCCCTTAACTTGCGTCACCGTTGTTGCCCCTTTTAGCATGCTTCTCACCCATCCACAGAAGATCCCTCCTATCCCTCTGCACACCATCCCCTGCCGTTGTCTGCTTTCTCCCATCCGACCCGGTCGTCGTATGCTTTCTCCAAGTCTGTAGAGACGAAGGTCACGGCATTGCAGTACGCTGCTCCTCCAGAATCTGCTGCGCCAAAAGCAAATTAGATAGGATCTGATGGCCCGATACAAACTCTGTCTGGGCGGGATTAATAATACGGGGCAGCATCTCTTTCAAGCACGTTGCCATTAGCTTGGCCAAGATCTTGTACATCACATTGAGGATCGAGATCGGCCGCCAGTTTCGCACATCTTCCGTCACCCCTTTTTTATAGAGCAGTACCACATACGCATCTGCGAAGCCTAGTGGGAAGGATCCGTGTTTGAGCGCTTCGATGTATGCCGCCATCAGTAGGATCATGAAGAACTTGCGGAAATCCTTCAAGAGTTCTACCGGCATGACGTCCAGCCCTGGCTGTCATCAGCGAAGCCTTAAAGAGTTCTACCGGCATGATGTATCCCCATTTAATAGCCTCCTCCCGCTGCCATTCCCTCCATCCTCAGGCCGCCTTCCATAGCTGTCATCAGCGGTGCCGCCTCACGTGTGCCAGCCATGGCAAAAAACTTTTGTGTCATTTGTTCCCCTACCACAATCCACGACTCCTTGGTTCGCCCTCCCCATTTAATTGCCTCCTCCCGCTGCCATTCCCTCCATCCCCGGGCTGCCTCCACCCACTCGACCCACCATTCATCCTCTGTTTGCTCTCCTGCTGGGCCATCATTTAGTTCCTCTAGCCTGCGAACTCCTCCCCTGTTCGTTGGTGTGCCAGGTACCTGCAACGGAGCTGCTTCACCAGTATCCTTCGCAGCTCCTGGGCCGCCGACGCAATGTAGGCCAGCAGGTTATCCTGCGGGCAATCATTCACCCATTCTTCCCAAAATCGGGTTACCACAGGCAGATACTCTGCACTTTTAAAGATCCAGGCCAGTATTGCCTTCGGGGGGTGGCCCATCTCCAGCTGCCCCACCGGGTAGCTTGCTATCACCGCTGAGTGATCCGATGTGGCCATCGGGCTTATATGGGCCTGCTCTATCACTTCATTAAGATCCGTTGACGCCTATATCATATTGATTCTGCTTCTTCTGATTACCGTGTTCCCCCAGAATGTGAGAGCCCTGTATTGTGGGTATAAGGCCCAATATGAATCCATGCAGCCCAGCCCTGTCATTCCGTTGATGAGTGCCATTGAGTCTGCCTCTGCATGCCTTGGTCTAGCAGAGTCCAGCACCGGGTCAGTGACCGAGTTAAGTCACCTGCTATTATAAGCTTGTCCACGCCCGGCACCAGATTCTGCAACTGTTCCCACATCCCTCTTTGATCCCCAATTTCCATTGGGCCATAGACCGTGGCAACCCCCCACCATTCATCCCCCCATTGCAGGATCAAGCAGGCAGGTAATTTTCCAGATGCAGTCTCACTTTTTCTTCTCTTGTTCTTTATTGTCATGTTTCCACACCAGCAGCTCTTTTCAGGCACTTTTTCTTCTCTTGTTCCTTTTTGCTATGTCTCCACAACAACAGCTCTTTCCGGGAAGCACAAGGGCAGCATGCAATGAAAAGTGTAAGGCAAAAGCCCCCCGCAGCATGCGCTCCTATCCATACGGCACACATGCCTTGGCTCACCCCAGACAAGGTACACTGGCTAGGACATCCATACCAGACAGCATGTGTCAGCGTGGGACTTCAATGCCAACACATCCCTTGGCTCACACCAGACAAGGTACACTGGCTAGGACATCCAAACCAGGCAGGATGTGTCAGCCTGCAACTCCAATGCTGACGAAATTAGAATAGTGTGCACTGATAGAGTTATTCTTACTGCAGGACAACGTTTGCGCAAGGAATAGAGGAGGGAAAGCGGGATGCCACCAGGGGGGACGCAATACGTATGGGAGCGAAATTAGAATAGTGTGCACTGATAGAGTTATTCTTACTGCAGGACAATGTTTGCACAAGGAATAGAGGAGGGAAAGCGGGATGCCACCAGGGGGGACGCAATACTTATGGGAGAAAATTTTCAGACGTTCTTGGTCGCAACCTGCAGCAACCACAAGAAGCATTAGCTTTCTAATATAAATCAGGACCAAGATAGACTCCCAGTTTCAGCCATGGTCAAGGCATGATGAAGCGGAACTTACCAAGGCAGTCAGTACGCCCCAGCATCGTGAGAACAGCCGAAGGGGAAGCTTCCGGATGCATGCCATCTGCCATGTTCAAGAACATACACCAACTCAGGTTACATACTTCTAATATCTAACTCAAGCCCCCGAGTACCTACCTACCATCTTCTGCAAACAGCATTCTGAAAAGACAACAACACGACATTTTCCTCCTTGCAACTGAGATTTGAAGAGCAACTCGCCTCAAATATAACAATGGATAAAAGGTGTGCCCAGCAGCTTAGCAACGCCCCACTCACCTTCCAGTCCTTGACATACACAGGGTCAGCATCCTTGTCCAATGTCTTTGGAGCATCCTGAAATAAGAAACAAATACAGCCATACGAGCACGCACGGGAGGGTCAACACGCAAGACAAGGGCTCGATATAAGCCATCATCAATATGTGCCCGATTGCCCTGCAACAAAGGGAGGCTGCCACAACCGTTTCCCACCCAACCAACATTTAACATTCTGCATGGAGAGCAATAAACAGCAATGGAGCCCATGTCCAGGGCACGGAAATCAACGAAGAGGAAGCAGTCCAAAAGAAGCCAGCCCCCCCACACCATATTCGACTGCATTGCTACGGATATGGCGGGAAGTCATGCCGAATAAGGTGGGTACACCCAAATCCAAGGACGAGATCTTGAGGCAATCCCTGTTTGGTAATCCGTGGGTGAGAGACGAAAGTGATCACCAGCTGTCCCTTAACCTAGAGGAAGGACATGGCTATCATGGATCATGGGTGAGAGACGAAAGTGATCACCAGCTGTCCCTTAAGAGGAAGGACATGGCTATCATGGATCAAACACCGAGTTTGGGAACTGAGCCATCTTTGGAACGAGGAAAAAAAGGACTGGGTGACAGAAAGGAACTAACCTCCCAGCTCAAAGTATGTCACCGATGAGACAAGAATCTACGATCCATTATTAACTGCATCCCAGAAGGCTGGAAGGAGTCGAGTGAAGCCTGAAACTGGAAATCGGGTGAATGGGGAGTGAGGGTGCAGGATTTAACCCACTCAAGGGCCTATCAATTTTCCCACAAACAGCAAGGGTCGGATACCCTGGCTGTGTTTACCGCTTTCCCAATTACCCCTCCACGCAAGGCCTCCCATCTAACCTGAATAAGGAGGTGGAAAGAACAGTCCTAAGCCCTTTTGTTCTCAGAAAAGTTTGTGTTGGGATCATGGCCAGAAACAATCTTCAGAATAGACACGAAGATTCAAGACTTGGAATTTGATCCAGCAGAGTGGGCTTGGACACCAGACAGGAGCCGAAGTCTCAAAACGAATGTCGCCATCCAGGAATACACACTCAAACTGGGATACAACTTCCTCCTCAAAACAAAGGATCCTGAGTCCTGACCCAACGATCAAGAACAGATGGCAGAAGTTAATAGGTCAGGACGCTAGTCAGATCCCACCAATACCATGGAAAAAATTCAAGTCAATCCGTCCGGTCAAAATCAGAAGCCTCCGATGGCTCATCTCATACGTGGCTCTACCGGTTAACCAGTGGCTGCGAAGGTAAGAATGACCCCAACAGTTCAGATTTATGTGCGGTATGCTCAGAAAATGAACCAGAAGATATGCTACACTGCCTGATACGCTGTAAAGAGGCGACGGAATATTGGGCAAGGGCCTCTGATCTATGGGATTCCCTCTTCTTGACTCCCCTCCCTGAACACCCCATTCAACTCCTATGGGCTAACATCCCAGCTCAATTCCACAAGACAGAGAAAACGTGGTTCAGAATGATCAGAGAGGTAACGCTGTGGTCCATCCGGAAGGAAAGGTGCTGCAGAACCTTGGAGGGACTCTCAACTCCAAAGGAGAAGGTATGGGCGGAGACAAGGACCTTGATTCAGGCAGAGAAGTGGCATAAGAGAAGACACTTTATGCCAGATGACAAGGAGCAACAGAGAAGAATCAGGGCAGAATTTACTATGGTATGGCTCGCAGGAGGCGAAGTAGCAGAGATAAACAATGTTCGCTTACGGTGGAAAGACTGGCACAACTCAGAAGCAGGATGGAAAAGGAAGAGATCTCAGCCAGCAGACGGACAAGATCCATCACAGGCCTCATAATATTGAAGGGCAAATTCTGAGATTCATCTTCTGGAGCTTCTTTTACCGTTCTTGCTCTTTATCATTTATCTGACAGGTTCATACAGAGGACCTGAGAGGAAAGGTGGAAGTAAGGCAAGCTGGCAGTCAATCCTCCACGATGCTGGAGTAATCAATGATAGTCAGGGTTCCTTTGGCCTGACGGAAGGAAGTGCGAGTGTGTTTCATGATGTAATACTTTGTTCGGACCTGCCGGTGGAATAGGAACCGGACTGATGCTCCCCAGAATGGAAATGAAGCCAGGGCCATAAGGACCTGTTTTATGGGGAGGGAGGGAGGAAGAAAAACAAGCAACGAACAGCGATCATATAGCAAAGTTGACCCCCGATACAAGCAGTCAGCCTCTTACACTCCACTACCTCTTCAGGCCATCAAGGTGAACAGGCATGCCCTATGTCAGTTGGTCCATTGGATGGACAATCCAACCGCTTTAGGTTTTTCTACCCTCTTCAGGGCTTGAAAGCCCCGAAAATTTGATTTTAAGAAGGTAGTAGTGGTTGAGACTGACAAGCGCCATCTACCGACATGATTTCTCAGGAGGAAGTAGACTGACAAGCGTCATCTACTGATAGCAGTTTGATACACCAGCATGGGAAACAACACGGAGCAAAAAACTATGAGAAGGAATGAAGGCCGAGCACCCACCCAATACCTAATGACGAGACCAAGAAATAAAAAGCACAAGGGCGCAGAAGGTAAGCACCACACACACGTAACGATGAGGCCAAGAAGCTGAAAAGCACTGGGGTGCGATCACTCTATTAGTTACTAGCAGACTTGTCCGTTGCCTCGAGCTCCCCACATGGCCCTAGTGATGCTGAGGAAGGCGAAGTGCTGAAAAGTCAGTGGAAGGGAACTGAGGACCAGGCCCCATCTCTGCTACATTCAAGATAGGAAATCACAAACCTGACCATCATTGCGGCTAGGTTTGCACTTTCTAAACATGAACACAACACTGGCATCACCTGCCAGGGAGGGGGGAAGCAACGGAAACTTCTTGACCGAATGGCTATACGCAATGAGGGGGCAAGCAAAAAAGAAAAAAAAGAAGAGGGAAAAAAAAGAAGGCTACAAAATGGGGGAGGAATAAACAGAATGTATCAAGGTAGAGACAGACGAGCACTCAAATTGAATGGAGGAAGAGGGGAAAAAGTTTTGACCTGTTTATCGCTAGTGTACAGCTGCCTTGCTTGGAGTGTGGCAAACATCACACAAGTGAAGAACACTGCAGAAGGGATGAACAAACGACTCCCTGCGCAAAGAAAGACGATCCCAGTATGACAATGAGCACCATACATGAAAACAGAGAAAGAAAAAGGACCATTATCAAAGCAGGGTAAAAAGCACCCCCCATAGTTTGTTGCGCTTCTGCTTTTCAGAGCCTTCTACATTCTTCTCCCAGCAGAAACATTCAGTAGCCCCGATAACAGTCCAACATTCACGAAGTGGGTGATGCAAGATTTGAACCTACATAGACAAACACAAGATCACAAACACATGGGCTGCACTTGCCATGCCTACAACAGCCCCCATAACAGTTCAGCATTTGAGCATTCCATTCCACTCCACAACAATGACAGGTGCTTACTGGTATTTGCGCATTTGCACATTGTTTTTCATACAACTGTACAAGTCTGCATCTCGCATTCACAAACCCCTTCCCCACCCCTCCTCCCCCTCGTTGACATAATTTGCCGCCCACTCCACTTTCTACATCATTGACAGTCTCCCCACCAGTTGACATGATTTGCCGTCCATCATCCGCTTTCTACGTCATCGCCGCTTAAGGATTTCTGCATGAGCCTAGGGAGCTGGCAATGGGCACTGATCTAACAGCAAACCCCCAAATACCACTGTATCTTGTCTCCACTGATGATGTGTATGCAAGACTCCTGCACCGCTCTTCAGATTCTGAGGTTCTGACCTTGTAACGTGAAAAGATTTTAGACTTCTATTCCTTCAAGGGATACCATTTAAAAAAGCACCGAGGCACTTAACTTGCTTCTTCACCCGATCTAAAGGCAGCCTTGCTTAGCACTAGTGTCTACAACTGCGATCTCACCCCGTCCCCGTGGCCGGGGGATTGGGTGATGGTCCTTGTATTGAGGTGCAACTAAGCAAGTTTGAGATGTGCCAGGGAGAATAGTTGTGAGGTTGGGAGGGATGTTGCCTCTTAAGGTGGGTTCATACAGATGGCTGACTGCTGAAAGGTACCTGTCATGAGTCCAGAAACAACATCCTGGACTTTTCCTTTTGAAAACAAAAACCATTGTGGGCGAAAGTTTTTATTAATAGCCTTCACTTCAATTACAACAAAACAAAAGCATCTTGTGACCCCTCACCTGAGCATGACTAAATTTCAAGAGCGTCGTTTGAAGGGAGGGCGCAAGGGCAGCACAATCTTCCGCATTCATGCGGAAGGGATTTTGAAATGTGTAGACATGTGAATGCATCAGGACCTGCGTAGACATTCCAGGCATGCACTTATCGAACGTATCGTGGAACACAACATAACATTGGTCGACGCATGTATTTATAGGCCATAACCGCACCTCCTTCACCTCAATTCAAAGGTTTTCTGTTTTTCATTCTTAACGACTCTCACCCGTTTCGTACACAGTTGGCATGCCCATTCCGTATGGCCTTGCATTGCACAGCTTACATATCTAGGTCATTCTAGGTATGGTGGACAGCCAGGTACACCAGCTGGTTTTCTATCCTACCTTCTCCCAACTGCATCCCCATTCAGCAGTTCAGCTTTCCGCTTCGGAAAGGCATGAAGTAGATGATATGTTCAGACTGGGGAACAAGAAGGGCATGTGCGTGCAGGACTCTCCACAGTCAGCCTACATTTGACTCTCATATACATTAGCTGTCTGCTTTGACATGCACCGATATTCATAACCTAAGGAGCGCTAGCTATGATGAATTTCGGGCCAGTGGCCTATTCAGCAGTCTCATGAAAGACATTAATCTATGGATTACTGCCTATAAGATGCTAGCGCCTAATCCAGGATCCCACGAAGGCGCGAATTTCAAGACTGGGAAAAAGAGGGCCGTGTATGTGCAGGACTCCACTGTCGGCTTAGACTTGATCACGAGGACCTTACATTTCCTCTTTTCTTCCCTGGTCCCACCAATGAGAAGCCACTAGAGCTACATTCTTGATCGGCGCAGTCCAGAGTTCGGTTGAGCTGTAGGGTACTAGATCCCAACAACGTTAACCCTATACCCTGAATACTGAACCCTAAACACATAAGCACCCTAAAATGTAGGAGTCATTTGCCACGTAGATCGAAAGTACACATGAATCTCCACAGTTAGCCTGCACCTGGTTCGCGTACACATGAGCCGCCAGCTTGGCATTACTTGTGAACAAACACTCTTCCACAATCAATGTCTTCCTTGGTCATGCATTCTTCATCTGACCCCGTTACGATTCGGTTGAGCTATTGGGTAGTAGACCCAACAACTTGGACAAAACCCGAGAAACTTGCTTTCGAACACTGAAACACAGGACTCCTTGGTCCATTGGGAGTGACTGACAATCCTTTGACTCACATGTGATGCATTCCAGCGGCTCGCAGCCCAACGCTCCGGTGTCCCAACACTAAAAGGCATGCACGCTATCTTGAACACACCCACACAAGCACATCCATCCACAAGCGCGCACACACACACACACAAATAAACACAAACACACACACAAACAGAACACAAGAGAACACAACAGTGCACCCACACAGGCACACACCCTCTTCTAGAATGACAGGGTTACTGTAAGTAACCCGTTCTCTCAAGGACATTGCTAACTTTGGGGGAGTTGGTGATATCCAAAGACATTAATCAATGCACAATGAAGATGATACAGTCTGAGATTCACGGCTCTGCTGCATAAGGCCTCGCCTGCACTATTTTGTGCTATGTTTGCATAAACCTGCTCATATGCGTCATAACATTGTAGCAGCTCATGGCTACTTTGGTCGCTTAATCTTTCAATATGCTGATTGCATAATAATTTGATTCTTTATTCTTCATTCTAATTATGAGTAGTCTACAACAAAACTAGTTGTTTTCCGAACCAGGTCCATGCTCCCTTAGCATGAGCTTAGGACCAGTGGAGCCTGGCCCTTACTCTTTTGAACTGTTTTTTCGTTGATGGTCGAGCTCAGGTCTCACTAGAAGGATTCTGCCATACCTGAACACATTCCTGGTCAAAGAAATAGGCCAAGTTCACGCTAAGCTAAAATACGATTTTCCATGTGGGGAGCTTGATCCCCCAATTCAGCATCCTTCTGGAAAAACCACGCTGATAACAGAATGCGACCACCGTCAAAAAAAAAAAAAGGAATCTGCACGCTGTTAGCAAGACAAAGATAACAGGCCTACCGTCTTCACCCGAATAGGATGCTCAGCCATTATAGCTGCATTTGGACCATACATGTGGCGCATCATGTGCACTGCATTGCACATGCACATGCATGCATGCGCACGTGATGCACCACATAATGGAAAATAGGGGGGATTTTTTTATCGCAAACCCTGCCCCTCCCATTGGGAAATTGAATTGGGGAGGGAGGAAAAATTGGGGCCACACAGACCCCAAAAGACTTGTGTGTGTCATTTTGAATGGCCCCATGTGTCCTTGAATGCATACATGTGACGATTCTGGTAGGATACAGTCATGATGAGGGTCACAGCTGCTCACGAAAACAGAGCTCCCAGTGAACTTCAATAACGGCCACTTGTCTCCTCCAATGTACACATCTGACAATGTAGGTAAGATACAGTCATGATGAGCGCAGCAGCTGCTCACAAAAACTTCAATAGCTGCCACTTCTGTTCCCGAATGTATACAGCTGACAATCAAGGTCGCGGATACACTCAAGGTGAGGATAGCAGCTGCTCACGAATACTTGTGCTTGCCATGAACTTCCATAAGGGCTACTTCTGCTCTAAAATGTATGACGATTCTGCTCTAAAATGTATGACGATTAAGTTCAGATACACTCGTGATGATGGTTGCACCTGCTCACGAAAACTATGCTTCCGGTAAACTCCGGTTTACCGTTCTCGAATGCACACATCTGGCAATCAGCGTCCTATACACTCATGATGACGGTTGCGGCTGCTCACACAAACTGCTCTCTCTCTCTCTCTCTCTCTCACACACACACACACACACACACACACACACGTACGCACGCAAAAACACCGCACAGGTCCGCAGCATGTACCATCTGGACTGAAAGTTGGACCAAGTAGAGCTATAATGGTAGGGCGTTCATTTTGGGTGACGACGGTACATCGCACTTAGCAAGATTCTCCCTTTCTGACAGTAGATTAGGAAAGTAAATGGCCAGACATCCAAAAAACCGGTAATGCATGCCATCCAGAAATTAAAAAGGTTTAAAATACATATTCAGAGACGGCTCAGAGAACAGCCTTGACACAAAAACGTAAAACAAAAAAGGACGCCGCCCAGCTCCGTTGGTACAGACATGAACTCGATCAGTTCAATGACGATAACCCAAGGGAAAAAAGGCAACAAAGAACCTTAGAAAAAAAAACAACAATGCTGCTACTAGAGGCCTACTCGCACTACAAGTTTTTGGACTAGATCTCGGGGTAACTGCGGCCAGATGCATCCAGGTATGTCTTAGTGCCAGTCAGTATGCCCTAAAAATTGTTAGGTGGAGTACAGAACTAGCCCACTCGAGCTGGCCCTGTCAGATTTTCAGCCCAGTATACAGATCATGCACCAGGTCCTCTGCACGCTCAGATACAGGTTGCAAGGGCTTGCTATCTTGTTGGCAAGGACAGACTCACACAAAAAAAAAATTAAAAAGCATGTTTTTGAAAGGATTTCACCTTCGTGCATCATTGGACCTCGCTCCACTACTCACCACATGCAAACAAAAGACAAATTATGGCTGTGTATCTTTCCATGTTCTGACGGAAGATGCATTCTCGATTTGCACACAAGAAAAACCATTATCTAGTTTCCTTCAGAACAGGGGTGGCAGTCCCTAACATCATTATGTCCGTTCAGATTTGGCCTCACGACTTATCGATTCATTAACAACACTTCTGCGGATTTCAGCCACAGCGCAGGAGCCCCCACTCTTCTTTTTTGCTTGAGATCCCAGTTATCCAAATTCCTCTCGTAATCTATTTGCTTGAGATCGTCCTACCATACATACATATATCGTCACAATCAGAACTGCCCGGTAAATATATACATATATCGTCAAATAGAACTGCCCGGTAAACCGTAGGCAGAGAGGGAGAAGAGGACAACAAACGAGGGGCTGTGACAAACTGTTTCGTCGGAGTTTCACCGACTCATCAGGAGGCTGAACCCTCAACATATATATATTGTCACAGTGTGCTTCAGCTGTCTCTTATACACATCTAGATGTGTATAAGAGACAGGAGGGGAGAAGGGAGAAGACAGTGGACAACTTGCTTGGTGCATTTTCAACAATTCTTTCTTTAGTGGATTTGACAAAAGTGCTAGGACCTTCTTGGATCATTCATTCATTATTTCCAGGACAATTCCCTGGGGAGAGGTCTCACTAGCAACAAGAATTGGATTGAATGGCCGCATCATGATGTGTTTGTGGAATGGTGCAGAAAATCAAGACTGATGGCTTTTCTGCATCTCCGTATAAAAGACGTCCAGATTTAGGAGCTTTATTCAATCAATCCTCTTTGCTAGTGGGACCTGGCCACCCCCGTAAGACCCACTAGTGGGCGCATAGACTTGGGACATCCACTAGTCACCAAATATGCAAAATGAGAATGAATGTTCCGCTAGCACATTGGAAGATACACAGCCATATTTTGTCTTTTGTGCATGTGCTGAGTTGTGGAGTGGGCCCTTGGTTTAGAGTATGCCCTTTTCAAAAACCTTTTGCGTCTTAACAGGCAATTCTTAGGGCCACCCCGATAAGACCCACTAGCGGGCGTTTAGACTTGGGACGTCCACTAGTCACCAAATATGCAAAATGAGAATGAATTTTCTGCTAGCACATGGGAAGTTACACAGTATGCCCTTTTCGAAAACCTTTCGCAGCTTAACAGGCAATTCTTAGGGCCACCCCCATAAGACCCACTAGCGGGCGTTTAGACTTGGGACGTCCACTGGTCACCAAATATGCAAAATGAGAATGAATGTTCCGCTAGCACATGGGAAGTTACACAGCCATATTTTGTCTTTTGCGCATGTGGTGAGCGGTGGAGCGGGCCCTTGGTTTCGAGTAAGCCTTTTTTGAAAACCTTTCGCGCCTTAACAGGCAATTCTTAGGGCCAGGCCCCATAAGTATGTTGGTCCTTAAACCACCAGTACCTTTCCCCACTTGAAAATAAAACTCACGCAGGTATATCCGGGAGCCAAGTGGGAAAGGGCCGCTGTTGATAAATTTCATTTGTTGCAGGAAAGGGCATCAGCGGCCCATTTTTTGAAAACCTTTCGCACCTTAACAGCCAATTCTTAGGGCCAGGCCCCATAAGTATGTTGCTCCTTAAACCACCAGTACCTTTTCCCACTTGAAAATAAAAGTCACGCAGGTACATCCGGGAGTGTTACATACTGGATTACATACTGGATTCCACACGGGCCCTGTTAGGCCCGACGGCCAGGTCTAGGGGGGTATTCCAGACCGTGGCCATGCTGGGCCAGTCCGGCCTGGGCTAAAGGCCGGACCTTCGGAAAGGCCGAACGATGGTCCTGCCAGCATTTCCGGTCCAAGGCACCAATGAGGCATCCAACACGTTCCTGCAGCGTGTCCGGGCCTTCATGGACCTGGCCGCTGCCGAACAGGAGCGGATTGGCGCTGCAGCCGCTGAACAACAGAGGCTGGCCAACAAGGCTGCCGCTGAGGCACAACGGTTGTGGCCAACGAGGCAGCCGTCCAAGCGTAGCTACAGCGGGAAGCCGCCGAAGCAGCACAACAGCAACAGCGTGCCGCAAGCATACAGATCCTACACAATGAGGAGCAGCATTTCAGCAAACTCCTCACGTGAACTTTTCTGCCAATGGCCACACGATTAGTACCAACAGCGGCGGAACAGGAGAGAACAGAATTGGGTTACCCACTCAAACACTTGTTACACACGGTGAACTGGCAACAGGAGCAGTTGCGGCATCACGCGCAGGCAGCATACCAGCAACAGCAGATACTAAAAGCTGCCGCGACTGACTGCCGAACACTCACAAAAGTGATCAATACTGCCAAGGCACAGCAAAGGCAACTCAACGACGCACTTACCGTACGCCTGAGTACGGTTGAAGCGCAGGCCCAGGCACCAGCAGCTGCGCCAATAGGTTCATCAGCAGCTGGCCAGTAATGGGCCCCGCGTGTAGCAGCGATCGAAAGTACAGCCGCCACCACCACTCAGCAAATTGATCACATCATCAGCTTGATTGGTGAGGTGGGCCAGTTCGAGGCTCCCGCGACACTCAGCAACCAAGTGACAGCACTCAGAACCGAGATGGGTCAGCTGAAGTCAAAACCGGACAGCGGCAAGGCGTACAAGATGCCTAAGTTCAACGTAGCCAAATTCGATGATTATCACAAGACCAACGCATTGGCTTGGTGGACCGCATTCAATACAGAGGCAGCCGTGCATCACACTCCCGATGATCAGTGCCTCAACGAGCTGTACCTCCAGCTGATTGGCGCCAGCCAGGCCTTCATGAACAATTTGGCATTACAAAAGGCCTATACGATCGCAACACTGCACACCAGATCCCAAGAGTTTGAGCAGCTGTGGCAGACACAATTCATGATCCGGAACGTGAGAAAGACGGTCATGAACGAGCTCTACCATTGCAGCCAAGGCACTATGCCTACCCGAGAATGGTTGACACTCCGAAATTCAACCTCAATCTCGAAGATTTGAGATCCAAGTTCTTCTCTCGGTCATGCGACGGGTTGACTACAGCTCTCGGCAACGAGCTGCAGTACGAGAGCTTCGACGCAGTCATATCAAGAGCGAACATTCTCATACAAACGGACCGGCTAGCGACTAATGAAAGTCGTCAGCGACAGCCGGCCTACGTGGCAAAGCCAGGATTTCAGCGGCACAATGTAAATGCGATCCTCACCGGATCACAAGAAGACCACGCCGCTGCAGCAGCCTCTGGTGAAGGAGATGTTGTATAGCAATGATCCCTCCTCGATGCACACGAGCTCGGAAGAAGAAGGTGAACACCCAGGCGTCAGAAGGAGCGGGACAGCAACCATGGACGCAGTATCACATTAGCGAGGAGGTTTATCACCTCCGCCTGAAGTACAACTGCTGTCTTTGGTACAACAGCGTCAAACACGCGACCGCCCAATGCAGCGACAAGGGTAAACCTCATGGGCCTCGTCCAAACAGCTCGGGAAACTGAGCACCCCAAGGAGTGCAACGACGGCTCTCCCCACTCCGCCGGAAACGGTTGCCTTGCTAGCAACCGACTTCATCTTTGGGGAACATGCGGTAGTTGACGATTCTCGTATCACTTATGAGGATTATGCAATCCAGCTGGTCCCATCGTTGAACCAGCCTAGTCACGTGCATGAAGATAGCATATGCGCAGCTTGCGCACCATCAACAAGTGAACCGGTCATTTCGCCTACACATTCTCAGTACTCGTCGGCATGGTCGACACTTGAGGATCTCGATCCGCTAACAGTAGAGCACTTCCAATGGTTGCCTCTTCCCTCGACCGGATCCTTGCCCAAGCCGCACCGCAATGCCTTAATGGCCAACCTATGCGCTTACTTGCCAATGCAGTACCAGCTTCGTTGGCGGACGACGGAGTAGCGGTTGTCGACATTCGCACCTCTCTTGCGAAGATCGACCGCGAGCACGCCTCTCAAAGGTACGTCGAAACCGACGCACCCCTCTATATCCGCATTCAGATCGGAAAGGCAACTTGTAGCGCCTTGATTGATTGCGGAGAGTCTCGCAACTATATGAGCCAAGCCTTTATGGCCCGTGCTGGCCTCGCCCCCCGCGTTCGAAGGAAAACGCACGCAACGCATGTAACACTTGTGGACAGACACACGCAAAAGTCAATTGACCGATGCGTTGACGGCGTCCCGGTTTACTTTCCGCCACTTGCGTGAGAGCCAGGGTCTTTTGGCATCCTCGACACCGAGTTCGACATGATTCTAGGCATGTCTTGGTTGCGGTGAACTTCCATAACCGCACCGTTCACATCCGTGATCGAAACGGTGAGCTAGTCCCGTGTACGGTCCCACCCCCTCACACTTTGATTGGTTGCCACATGGTCTCCACAGCAAGGATTCGCGATGCTATTACGGAACGACGTCGATGAGACGGGAATATGCTTCTTGCATGCGATCCCTCCGACGGACGGACCAAAGACATCGCCACTGGACCCACGTATTATTCAGCTCTTACACGAGTAGGGAGACGTCTTTGCAGCTCCCGACGCAACGATCCCGGATTGGCCCATAAGTCACAGGATTACTCTCGAGGACAGTGTCGTCCCTCCGCGCGGATGTATTTACCGCATGAGCGAAGAGGAACTCGAGGTGTTTCGCGCACAACTTGATGACCTCTTAGACAAGGGCTAGATTCGCCCGAGTTGTTCGCCCTACGGTGCCCTGGTTCTCTTCGTCCGGAAGAAGAACAAGGATCTCCGCTTGTGCATAGATTATCGAAAACTCAACGCACAAACCGTGAACAACGTCGGCCCTCTCCCTCGGATTGATGATCTCCTTGAGAGATTGGGCGGTGCCACGTACTTCTCAAAGTTGGACTTGAAGTCTCGTTACCACCACATTGAAATCCAGCCCCAAGATGCTTACAAGACCACCTTCAAAACGCGGTATGGGCATTTCGAGTGGGTCGTAATGCCATTCGGCCTCACCAATGCCCCGGCGACCTTCCAAGCAGCTATGATGACCGAGTTTCGAGACCTACTCAATCCGTACTCATTTACCTTGATGACATCTTGGTTTATAGTCAGGCGTTCGACGAGCATCTCGCGAACCTTCGTGCTGTTCTCGAAAGGCTTCACACGGCGAAGTACAAAGCAAATCGCGACAAGTGCGAATTCACACAGCAAGAGCTTGAGTACTTAGGCCATTATGTTACGCCGCAAGGCACTTGTCCCTTAGAGGACAAGATCCAAGCCATCGTGGACTGGCCAGAACCCTGTACTACTACGAACGTACACTCGTTCATGGGTCTGGCTGGATATTACCAACGTTTTGTCGACTCTTACTCCAAAGTGGTTGCACCATTGTCAAGGCTCCAGTCTCCGAAGGTGCCATTCGAGTCCAATGACGCAGCCCGGACTGCATTCGAGGCGTTGAAGGACGCAATGCTACGCGCTCCCGCCGTCCGCATTTATGATCCCACCTTACGTACCCGAGTGACTACGGATGCTTTCATATATGGCATTGGTGCGACATTGGAACAGCATGACCGCGATGATTGGCACCCGGTCGAGTACTTCTCCCAAAAAGTGCCTCTAGTTCATTCTCAAGATGACGCTAGGAAGAAAGAGTTGCTGGCTTTCGTCACCGTTTTCAAACGATGGCAACACTTTCTTCTCGGGCGTTGGCGATTCACATGGAATACGTACAACAATCCGCTGACCTACTATAAACCACAGGACACGGTCACAAGTACGATCGACCGATAGATGTATTTCATCGACCAATTCGACTTCGACCTTGTCCATATTCCAAGCCCCGCCAATCGAGCAGCGGATGCATTACCGCGGCGACACGATTTGTGTGCCATAGTGCGCGATACATTTCGGCTCGACGACAATTTGCAGGCCATTATTGCATCTCCGACGGGTATTTGCTTCTCCCCACGCGAGGGAAGGACTTGTTATGCGTGCCACGCGATCGCATCTTGCGTACTCGCCTTCTTGGCGAATTCCACGACTCGCGACTCTCGGCACACCTTGGCGTCACCCGTACTTTGGCACGTCTTCGCCAGCGTTTTCACTGGGAAGACGACCTTCACAACGTCAACAAATATGTGCAGTGATGTGCAGTTTGCCAACGCAACAAAGGACGGCATCAACTTCCTTATGGCGAACTCAAACCAATGTCGATTCCGCAAGAACCGTGGCTATGCATTGCTATGGATGTTACCAGTCCGTCTCCCCGCGATCCCCTTGGTCATGATGGCATTCTCACGATCGTTAACCGTTTGAGCTAGTACGCCAGATTTCTTCCTTGCAAGTATCATGCTGCAGCGCCCGAGCTCGCACGACTCTTGCACACCGGCTGGATTTGCAACCATGGTGTTCCGGCAGACACCGTGAGCGACCGCGATACTCACTTCATGTCGACATTTTAAACATCCCTCATGGTTGAGTCTGGATCGAAACTGAAGCCGAGTTCCACTCGGCACCCACAGACGGATGGACAGACAAAGTGGGCACATCAAACCGCCCAGATGATGCTCCGTACTCTCATCCCTCTTGACCATAAAAATTGGGTTGACCGCCTCCCGGATATTGAGTTCTCCTACAACATTTCGGTGCACCCGACGATCTGTGTGACTCCATACGAGTTGCATCACGGTGGACGAAAAGGATGTGTCTTCGTTGATCTTCTTCTTCCCCGGGCCGCCGACATCGACGTCGCTTGCTCTGCCGCTTTCATTCGGAAGTACAAGGATTTGCTGATCAAAGTCGGAGCTCAAGTCCGCATGCAACCGAGGTCGTCTCTCATGTCCTTTCCGTAAGGGTGACCTTGTCTGAGTCCTCGCAGAGGAATTCGCGCTCGAGCAAGATGTCTCTTGCAAGCTCCTCCCCAAATGGTTTGGACCATGGAAGGTAACTTCCTTTGCAACGATCCTGCAGGCCCTTCCTTTGTGATCAACATCCCGCCGCACCTCACTGTGCACCCGGTCTTTCATGCATCGAAGTTGGCGATTTACACACCACCTTCGACTAAGGAGTTTCCAGGCAGACGATCACAAGATCCGCCCTCCATGGACGGACATCAGGAAGTTGACCGTGTCATCACACACCGCAAGTATGGCACCAAACCAATGCAGTACCAAGTCACATTCAAACAATGTGACCCTGATAACACTCGTTGGATCTCCCGAGCAGATTTATAGGCATCTGCACCACTCGTCTTCTCTAAATACGAACGACCGCAACTTGCCAAGGGCAAAGTTTGTCAAACAACTTCGCCCTCGCAGGTAGCTCGATCTTTTAAGGGGGGGGAGTGTGTTACATACTGGATTCCACACATTCCTATTAGGCCCAACGGCTAGGTCTACGGGGGTATCCCAGACCATGGCCATGCTGGGCCAGCCCGGCCTGGGCTAAAGGCTGGACCTTTGGAAAGGCCGACGGTAGGCCCCACCAAACCGGTTGAGACCCGGGCCCGCAGCAGCAGGCCCTAAAGCGGCCGAACATTGAGGCTGCCACTTTTCCGCGGGTCCGATCTGAACCGTCCGAAGCAATCGATGGTCCAGATCACGACGCCGATTCTCAGCAGCCAGGCCGAACAGGCCACCGTCGGGACTTCGCAACGACCCGCGGTCTGTTCGGGACAGATGAGAGGCCACCGCATCAAAGAGCAACACTGCGCTATTTTGAGATTAGCGCAGCTCCAGGCAGAGCGCTGGGTTAGCGCTACCTGCCAAAGAAAACGAGAGAGAGAGAAAGGCTGAATGACACAAATGGAAAATGGCTCAAATTGCCTACACAATCCATTTCACAGTTAAAATGATTTTTATTTTTTTTACTTTATCACAATGGAAAACCGGTAGTACACAATGGAAAAAAAAAACATACAACATTCTGCAAAAAAAAAACACAAAAAACAATACGAAATGAGACATGCCCAACAAGAAAGAATCTTCCTCGATAAAGAGGAAGATTCATTCTGGTGACAGAGAGTGAGACAGAGAGAGGGCATCAGCCACCAAACTCGGCATCAGATGCTGGCTGACGCCCTCTCTCTCTCTCTCTCTCTCTCTCTCTCTCTCTCTCTCTCTCTCTC
>BFEA01000524.1:453865-469532 GCA_003427395.1 Chara braunii | reverse complement strand
GACGTGAGAAATAAATAACAAAAAGGACAATTCCAAACAAATGAGTGTAACTGTTGGACAGCTCTAAGGGCATACTCGCACTGCGACTTTTTTACTTATTTGCCGACGTAGTTACCGTCAGATACATCCAGGTCGGGCCGTAAATGTGGCCAGATACATTTAAGATAGTGCCGGCGTGCCCTAAGTTTAGCTATGGCTTAACCCGTGTAGACTACCGTCCTGACCCCAATAGAAAGGACCGGTCTCACGTGCCCTAAGAGCGGTTCTGGGAACTATGGCTTAACCCGTGTAGACTACCGTCCTGACCCCAATAGAACACACTGTCCTTATCGCTGTATCTAGACTGAAAGTCGCCCCAAGTTTAGCTATGGTGACCTCAGAAACATGCAACGAACTTAATCCTGATGAAGCTGGCACTGGCCTGGGCACTGGGCACACTGTAATCAAGAGAATTACACAAACAAAAAAAGAGCGCCCTGTCGTCCCACACATCGAGTAGTTTTGATATTAATACTGGCCTGCGTACTGGGCCCAAAGCCGTCAAGAAAGAATCACCAAAAAAAAAAAAGAACAAGAACGTCCTGTCGTCCCACACGTTTTGATTGATTTTGATATTACGTATTACTCAGAATGGCATAAAATATAAACGTCCTAAAAATTAGCGTTAAGTCAGAGTATCATTTCTCATGGCGAGGCATTTTGAGGAAACCAAGAGTCCTCTATTTTTCCTCCCTTCTTTGAATGAAACCAAGAGTTTCTTTCTTTTTCTGTTTTCTTCTTTGCACGAAACCAAGATTGATTAACATTAAAAATGACAATGTTAATCACTTTATGCTAATCACTCTTAACATCCTCCAAAGAGGGATAATGATTCATCGAAGCTCGCTATCCTCTTTTTATCCCATCGCAATTCAAACAAACAGGGGGCAAGGTCCCACTAGCAAAGAGGATTGAATTATAAGCGCTTGAATCTGAATCGGTTCGAATCAGAGATGCAGAAAAGCAATCCGGATTTCTGCACCTCTCCACATACGTCCAGATTCAGGCGCTGAATCCATCCAGTCTGGACCTCGTCCAGCGTCCCAGGTCCCTATCCGACGGTGCAAATCGCCCGGTTCGCCCGAGCTCAGATTTCCTGAACCGTTTGATCGCGGATCTGGGCCCACTCGGGAAACGTCGCACCGCCAGATAGCCTATGCCCACCATGTGTATTGCCGTCTCACCTTTTCCCATCCCTGTACTACCGCCATCCCCCGAATAGAACATACTCTGTCAGTATCACTGCATCTAGACTGAAAATTGTCCCAAATACAGATATAATGACCGTACGTTCTATTCGGGGGAAGACACCAGTACTACGGCCGCCTACACTATAGCGGACCGTCATAGCACACATTACAGCACACATTACAGCACACGTGCGCTATAGCACACACTGAAGTAAACGAGCATCGAGTGCCTATCGCTACAATCTCGTCAGAAGACGCAGAAAAGGTATGTTACACGTGACAACTGCTCTCTCTCGAGCGCGCGCATACACGCGCCTACTCAAAGATATGGACCACGAGGACACTGGCCGTTTTCAGAAGTTAAGTCGAAAGAATGCGCGATCAAAACAAAAAGGAAAGAAAGCAAAGAGCAAAGCGCTAAGATACGGACTTTACAAAAAAAAAAAAAGCTAAAACGGCGGACTGACACATAACTGCGAGGCGTCCGATGGTGAGGAAGAGGAGAACACGAGAAAAGAAACACGCACTCGCGAAGCCGCGTGCAAGAGATAAGCACAATGCGCAACCGGCTCCGGAGTTCTAGGAGAAGATAGCATAGAAAACATTCGAAAACCCAATAACAATAAATTAATAATACAATAATCATAATAATAATAATAAAATAATAATAATAATAACAATAATAATAATAATAATAATATCAAACTCTGTTTTCTTTATTATTGCTTAATTTCTGGAATTTAGGATTTGAACCTACAGCAATGAGTTTACCAGTTCCAGTCGATCCAATGTCAGTCAGTGGTACCAACTGGCCTAGCTCAGTTGTGTACACCCCTCGACTGTTGAAATACAGACATGAGTTCGAATCCAGACAATGGAAGCAAATGAGTAAAAACTACTACAATCCCAAATTACCTAGGACCAGCCAGTTCGGTGTTCATATCTCAAGGCAGTCGCCCTTCATATAAAAAACAAACAAACGAAAAATGTTAGTTAGTGGCGCAGCTAAAGCGATTAATTACTAGTCGAACAGAAAAAGCGCAATCAGGAAGCGCATCTGTTTTGGGTATAGAGCGTCATAGGTTCGAATCCTGTAACCTTGAGTCAAAATCAGAGTAACTTAACGAACGTAAATCGACGCCTATCAATTCATACTCCTATTTAATTATTATAATAATAATAACAATGATAATTAATATGATTAATAATAATAAAATAATAACAGTAAGAAACGGGCACACCGAAGAAGGAATGATGAGATCCGCGCGTCTTCCTCGCGAGGAAGACGCGGACGAGAGATGGCACAAATGCGCAATATGATCGGAAGCGAGAGAGAGACACGAAAGGAGGAAGGAGATGGAGCAGAAGAAAGAACGAGAGGGAACACGGAAAGGAGCATAGCGCGAAGACGGGATGATCAGATCTGAGGAGGAGACGGAAAGAAGTGCATAGGCGAAGAAGGGATGATGAGATCCGCGCTGGAGATGACACAAAATGCGCAATATGACTGAAAGAGAGAGAAAGAGAGAGAGACGAGAGGAGGAAGAAGATGGAACAGAAGAAAGAACGAGTTGGAACATGGAAAGGAGCAGTGCGCGAAGACGGGATGATCAGATCTAAGGAGGAGACGAAAAAGTAAGTAAATAAAAATATCCATGGCCGAGACAGGAGGAAATGACAGAAAATGGTCAGAGAGTAAATTTGAAGAAAAAAACAACAGAGCGTGGGAAACAAGTGCGGGAAGCTACCGTCTTCACCCGAATACAACGCCCGGTCATTATCGCAGTATCTGGACCAACAGTTGCCCCAAATTCAGCCATAATGACCTGGTGTTGTATTCAGGTGAACAGGGTAGGAAGAAGAAACAAACTGAAGGAGACGACACGGAGGAGCGACAACGGCAGGCGACGGGCGAGAGCGACACCGCAAGCGTAGGAGGAAACCTTCCTACCTGCCAACCACGCAAAATGGGAAAAAAAAGCGCATCATATTAAATCTATTTTTCAACCCCAAAAAATCGAAAACAGAAGAATAAAACGGAACCTGGCCGCGATTCCAAACAGGTACCGCTAAAACCAACGTACATCTCAGAGGGCGATAAATGTCTAGAAATTTATAATTAGCTGATAAAAGACTCCGCAAATTAAAAAAACAAATCATAATCGACGTCGAGGGAGATCAAATTATGTCTCGTCAATAAGCAGAAGCCATCCCTCAGGAGTGTGCGCCCGCAATGCAATTTAATTTTTTTCAACAGCGCGCCCTCAATTTCAGGGCGAACTTAAGTGGAAGCACACGAAAGGGCGGGGGGGGGCCGGCGGGGGAGAGGGGAATCGTAATGCATCAGAAATCAAAACCCGCCCCACCCCGCCTCGCCCCCACCTTTGACAAAGTCAGGGCAACGCAGGAGCCATCACTCAGGAGTGTGCACCCGCGATACTTTTTTTGTTTTTCCCACGGCGCGCCCTCAATTTCAGGGCGAACTTAAGGCGGGTTGACTCCAAAAAGTGGAAGCAGACGAAAGAAAAAGGGGGAGATCGTAAATGCATCAGAAATCGTTCCCCGCCCAACCCCGCCTCGCACCCACCTTTTCAAAGTCAGGGCAAACATGAGAAAATCCATTGATTTATCTTTTAACGAGGATATAATATATATATATATATATATTGTCACGACATATATATTGTCACAAAAATATCAGAGCGCAAAAGCGAAAAAAACAGAAAGAAAACGAAGAAAAAATGAATTTGTATATGTCCATTCTACTAAACAGTTACTGCAACACAAAAAAAAGCTACCGCACATCATTCCGAGAAGTGCATATGTTAACGCTTTAAAAAACAAAAGAATTCGGTCCGCGATCTCAGGATATACGTGGCGTTTAAGTTAGAGGCTGCGGAAAGTGGGGCGCGCGCAGGGGGGTGGGCGCGGGGGGGGGGCGCGGGGGGGAGGAGACGCGAAGGGGAAGTAGAAGGGAGTACGCAAGAAAAGGGAGGAATGAGGCAGGGCGGGGGGAAAGGGTGGTGGGGCCAGGGACGGGATCTCTCCAGTTGCTTACACTGTATAACCATCAACGAACGCAGATCGACTAGCAGTAAGAAGGCGCACCATCCATTGCCCATTGTCTCTTGCGCAGGGATAAGGGAAGTCACAAAGAAAAAGAGGATACGGGAAGTCAATGCTTCAGGGTTACGCATCGGTTATTATTCGCTGGCGTAACTCTTTTTCCAAAAAAAAAAAAAGAAGTCCAGCCATGAACCCGTGAAAAGACATGAGGTCGAATCTTGCCTCTCTCCCAGACATATACAACACACGTGGGGGGCAGCAGTCTCGAGCAATACCTCCCTATCCGCCACCTCCCTGTCGCCCACGACAAAGGGCGCATACTCACACTACCCTTCTTCCCCCGCAGATATCGCATATGCGTTATATTCGAGTTTTCTGCGTTGTAATTCGAAAATACCAGCTGTTAGAGTACAACGCCTGTGAGTAGAATTCGAATAAGAAAGCAACCTATGCGTCGTATTCGTTTACAACACATGCGTTATGTTCGGCGGAAGACGCGTCGAAGGCGGACACGAGCTAGAAAGACTCGTTCTGGCCAGGGATCGAGCCTCCTAGAAGGCGAACACAATCTAGAAGGACTCGATCTGGCCGCTGAATTTGCCATTCTGCGATTTCAAGGGCTGAGTGTGAGTAACGGCTTACTCACGAAAGCTATATTATATGCATCTGACCGCATTTATGGTCGTACCTGGATGCATCTGACCGCAATTACGTCCATATATAAGAAAAAAGTTGATGTATAATCTAAATAGAGCCTGTAAAGGAGGAATGCGATGCACACTGCCTCAAAGCAGCATTCTCGCAAATATCCCTCCTCTCTGTTCGCTCCCCTTCTCTCAAACTTCCACCACAGTATGTATGGAGTGGAAGTGAACACTACCTCCAAACAGAGCGGCGCTGACTGTTGCGGCAGAAGCAATGGCAGTTGCAGCAGCAGCAGCAGAAGCAACAACGAAATTGTCAGTGGCAGGGAAACAGCAGCAGCTGAAGAAGAAGAATAGTGACGTACTTTTGACTTGCAGGTGAAACAGGAAGAGGACTGACGCTCCCCATAATAGAAGGAGCCACGGGTTTTAAGAAAAAGAGAGAGAATAGTGACAAGCGGTGGCCAAGACTGCTTTCAGCACAAGAATATCAAGCTTACTCCACTGAACCGCATGCACAAACCTCAAGAAAGGAGGAAACTCCATTGAACTGCGTACCGCCCACGGAAGCAGCTGCAGCGGCAGTGGCATCAGCAACAGCAAGAGCAGAGGCAGCAGCAGAAGCAGAAGCAGCAACAGCAGAGGCGACAGCAGCAACTGAAGAAGAAGAAGAAGAAGAAGAAGAGAAAAAAGAAGAAAAGAAGGCGAAAAGCGGGTTCATCCTTTCAAATTGAGTCGTGATGGGAACAATCCAATCACGATGGGAACAATCCAAACTGTTCATCTCACGGTGCAGAGAAACAGTTGCATCCACTCTAAGACTTCACACTCACATATTGTTCGTGCTCCTCTCCTTCTGGCAGGAGAACAGTACTAACAAGGGGGGAAACGGCAAGTGGGTGGGTAATTTATATACAGGCAGGAAAGAGGGTACAAGAGGAGACACAGAGAGGGAGGACGAGACGGTACCTCCCGTCCAAACTTTTCGCCCTCTTCTACTCTGGAAGAAATACAGTCACGAAAGGTTGCCAAGCATGAGCAGATATAGCGCGACAGACCGGAGAAGACGGATAGTTAAAGAGTCTGAGAGAGAGAGAAAGAAAGAAGACAGGAGGAGATATGAACAGATATAGCGCGACAGACAGGAGAACATAGAGAGATAAAGAGTCATAGAGAGAGAGAGGAGAGACCAGGAGAGATGAGCAGATATAGCGTGACAGACCGGAGAAGATAGATAGTTAAGAGTCTTAGAGAAAGAGAGAGAGAGGGAGAGAGAGAGAGAGAAAGAAGAAAAGAGGAGAGACATTTCACATGACATTCCAATTCTCGCACATGCGAGGATGTGTCCCCGTCGGTATGTCGAGTGAGTCCAGTTCAGAGATCATACATTTAGTAAAATTACAACTCTTACGTTTTGGGATAACTTGGCGACGGGCAGATACCACACGGCTACGGTGTTAAGTCTCGCTCTTGATCGTTATGGCACCCCAGGAATGTCGGGCACGTAGTCGTTGAGGGGCGCAGCGGATGTAATTCCGTCGCACCGTATGATGCCCCGTTCTCCGTCCTCATGTCAGACCCAGAACAGGGGACCTCTGCCTTTCGCACGTAAGACGAATAGAAAGAACAAAATTCAAAAAAGGGAAAAGCGAGAAAAAACAAGGTAGAGAAAAACCTACTTGAGCGCGTAAAAGATGGAATGCCTCCCAGAACACAAGAAGGCCACAACGCAGGGCTTCGTCGTCGTCGTCCCGATCCGAGCAGACCATGGTCCGGACGACGCACGAAGACCATTCATGACATGACCCCCCTTACAGTTAGATGAGTGCGTCAAGTTCTTGGAAACTTCGCCAAGTCCGTTGAGTCCGTTTCCGTCCATTTGGCTCAGTTTAAGTTCGTTTAAATCCGTTTGACTCGTTTCAAGTCCGTTTAACTCCGTTTGAGTTATTTGAATTCGTCGTTTGGCACTCTGCCTGGAGTCTTGCTCCTACTGACACACTCACCTCTGGATCCCGCCTGCTGCGCGCCAAGCTCCAGGCCTTGCTTGATATTCGATGACCCGTTCCCAGGAGTTCCAGATCCCGATGACGATCTCCATAGCCGGCAAAACAAGAATCGAGAAGGGAAGCAACACTCTCTTCTCCAATGCTTTCCGTTCTTGCCGCTCGTCCCCGCCGCCACGGGTGATGGAGACAGAGCCAAGGACGGCGATGAAGGTGAGCACGGAGATGAAGACGGCGATGGCGACGAGGGCGAGTAAGAGGTCAAGAGACCGACCCGATCGCCCGGTGGCCGTCTTGGATAATGCCGACACAAAAATGTGGAAGAGAGATGCTGCCAGCTAAATCTTCTGGATGCCATTGTTACCGTTGCATTCCCGCCGCATTAGATCTCTCCCTCCCGCCCGTTGTGGGATCTACCTCACCACTACCCGACGGCGGCTAACGTCTTCGTCCGCTTCTTACGCTCCTTACCACTTCTATCGCTTTTTTCACGTTCCCTTTCCCTTCTCCTCCTCCGTTTCCTCTTCCCGCTCAACCGCTTCGCGCCGTCCACACCACGCCCCGCCCCCCCAACACCCTTCCCACCTTCCCTCTCCCTTCGTCCCCCGCCTTTTTTCCGTCTTCTTTGGACACATCCCCCGCTTCGCTCGCTCTCCGATTCCCGTGTTCCCGCCTTCTTCGAGATCGAAGGAGTCGCCAGCTCTCTTCCCGCGTTCCCGCCAGCTCTCTTCCCGCGTTCCCGCCTGATTCTCTGGTTTGACGTCTTTTCACCCGCTTTTCTCACCTAACCCAGCCCAGGCGCTGAATGGTAAGCCCATGTGACTGTTGAGGGGACCCGTGGCGAGTTCACAACCTAACCGGACAAATGTGCATACGAAAGTGAGGTTTGGTGGGAGGAAAAGATGCGAACCTCATGCTCCCGAGGGGACATTGAGGGAACAAGGACCGGTCAAGTGGTTAGCTACCGGTAGGCCTCGTGTTCGCAGCCCTTAGGCTGCGGTATAGTGTTCGCAGCCCGTCAGGGGTGCGTTTTCCCCCCGGAGGTCGTTGGAAGGCTGGAAAAACAAGGCATGGCAGTTTAGGGGGTGGTGCCATCTTATTTGAAACTGCAGGACCGGTAGCTGCCGTGGGACCGCACGGGTTCTGGTCCAGGACCGCATAGGACCGGTAGCTGCGCGTAGGAGGCCGAGGAGGCCACAGTCCTTTTTCGAAATTTTCGAAATTGAAAAGGTGCGGGTCCACTTTTCTCGAATAGCAGAGTTATCGAGAGAGAGAGAGGGGGAGCGCACGCTCACGGCGCCGGTAGAGCGCTCGGAGCCTAGCGCCGCCGGTTTGTGCTCAGTGTCGCGAGCCAACCGGCCGTCAAGCGGTTACCGCGCCACCACGACGCGGTTTACCGCGGTGAATGCGGCAGCCATGGCTTCAACTATGGCGGCGGTTTTTTTTTAGCTTTCTCAAACTTCCTAGCCTGCCCCTATCCACCGGACGAAGTGTTACCCCGCCCCAATGCGATGTCGCAGAATGTCCAGCTATCGACCATTGTAACATGATGACCGTTTCTTCACGCCCCCGAGGTTCGGGACGAAGAAAGGATCGACAGGCAGAGCTTCGTGTGCAATCCACTCGCGGATCAAGACATGGGGTAATGCAACTACACCTCACTGTTATCCTCCTTTAGGCTTTGCGTACTTGAGGAAGGAATCATGTTCACCATGAGGTAGTTCGCGGGCGGCTTCCACGGTTTCACCGCAGTTATAAAAAGTTACCCCTCCGTCCTTTTTCCCCCAGTGTATGTTTCCCAGACCCTTGCGTAGAACTGAGTACAGGCGCACTCGGTCTGGCACTGTACAACTATTGGCGAGTACCGTCCGGATGCTTTACGGGGACATCTCCTTATACTCATCTAGTCTTACCCTAGCGTGTTCGGCCGCAGGATTGTACTGTACTCCCGGATTAAGTTAGGTATGGTGAATGGAAAGTAAGATATGCAAGACTTTTCGATGGAATGAAGGTATTGCGGTTAGATGTCTCCTGATTCAGAAGTTTTATTAGCACAAAGCACAGTTATGCCCCGATTGTGAGGATTTGCTTCCTTCACACACAACAGGTTTTTCTACTCCCTGGAGCTTCAAAGGCGATGATCTCTGTCCACCTCGGTTAGTCAGGAACTGCGCCGCGATAGGAGTACGCGGAGAAGCAGTAGAACTCTCGCTGCTACACCCCTCCGGACAGTCGAGTATTTCGTATTAGTGCGCGCCTGCTTCTTTCGCCTTCGTGCGGTAACCACGGCAAATTGAATTCGGTATCGGCCTCATCTAACTCACTTTCCCTCGCAAATACTATAGCACTCAAATGGCGGATCCGGAAGGGGTCGAACTCATAATGGCTGAAGGAGGGGAAGAGTCTCCCCCCAACGAGCAGGATGGGTCCTTCGAGGAAAGGGCTCGATTGCTTTGCTCCCTATGCTACGATGATGGCATTAATCCGGAAGACATCCCCTTTGAGGATGTCACAATTGAAGGTGATGAGGCCGTAGTAACCGCATATCCCCGCTTTGATGATATCAAAATTCAATGGTTGAAGGAACGCACAGTGGTAGTTATTTTCCGGGACGAAGCTAGAAACCTCCCGAGAAGGGTGAAGGAGGACATTGTCAGGGCGTACGAAAACGGTTGGCAGAAGGATGGCATCTTCGACCCACCAGCGGGGAGAGGTAGAATCACATTTGAAGGTCCCAATGTGCTATCTTATGTAGCCAGGGACAGTGTAGTTGCAGAATGGATGGTAAACGAAGGAGCAGGGGAAGTCAAATTGAAGGGAAGGAGATACGTATTCGAAACGAAACCTGGATGCCAAGGGCCGAATGGAAGGAATTTAAGAGGATCGAACTAGAAAACAAGTTTTGGGTTGTGTTTGTGCAAGTCCCTCTGGATGCATATTTCTATCTACGCTCTTCATTAGCGCGTGTCATCGATCACGTGCTTAAGATGGATGAACCAGATAGGTTCAACTCGAACCCACGGCTCCTAAACATTCGCTGTGAACTGGACCCAACGTGCCGCTCGAAATTCATGGAACGAATGTGGGTGAGAACCAAACAGGGGGACATGGTAAAGGTGAGACTCGCCTCAGCATCTACCCCCTACTTCACAAAATGCAAATGGTACTTTCACTCAGATGATGACCGCACTCGCTCGAAAACCAACTAGAACAGAAGACGCAGCAAATTCAGAGGGGACAGGACATCTCGCACAGATGAGGACGAGGATGATAGGTCATCCTTGGCCTCTTCATCTTCCACATCCACTGCACACTCCGAGGCGAGGTTGAAAACGGCCAATCAAAGGCGAGACCCGAAATATAAAGGTCCGCTCTCACACAGTAGTTCCCGGAAATCAATGTCGAGGTCCAGAAGTCCCTCTCCGGTCCGGTCCCCCCCGCGGGATGCTCGTTTATTGGATGGTTCGCCTGCAGGGAACTACGCACAAACAGAGAGGATTAACCCAATATTCTCACCAGACCCTGCTCACAGACCTTATCTGTACTTCCAGCAGGGATTAAGGGAAATGAGCCTTCAACCGTGGATGCCAAGTGAATTCGTCCCACCTCATCACAGATTAGCACAAGGAACGACTCACTGGGAAAGGTTCGCAGGAACAGAGGAAGAGGAACCACCCCCCCGGGCATAGACGCCCCGGTAGCTATCAGACCAATCAGGCCGATCCCACGGAAACCCAGCCCTGCAACGCATGTTGTGCCTGTGTTTCCCCCCTCTACTGGGGTCGCAACTTCGGCAGTTGAGGTGCAAGGGCGCAGCACCCTCGGGCAATCTCCCCTGAAAGCACCAAGAACAATCAGATCGGATTCCTCCCCAGCTCAATTGCTAATGTTAGAAGCAGCTCCTGCAGCTAGCCTCCCAGCTAGGGAGGCATCCAAAACATCAGTATCCAGCAAATCAGACTCGATCAAATCTGTCAGATCATCTACCAAGCTCCCACAAGCAGGAATCAAAACTTCAAGGAGCAGAAGAGCGATCACAGCCTCGAAAAGTCAATCCACAACAATGGAGAAATGGCTATTGCCCCTGGTGTGCACTCTCGTGAATGAGATGATCCAGGTCATCACGTGGCAACAGAACAATTCAACGACGAACTTCCTGACCGCTAGGACTGAGGAACCGGTCACGGTACTAAGCATTCTAGAAGCAACGAGACTCCTCTTCGGGGATCGCTTCCCCCTGAGGATGGTCTCAGTTATGGCTCTCCCCCACTTCTACCAGGATCTGACACACTGTACTTGTAAGATTTTTGTTCCCCTGATGGATGTGTTTATCGCACCAGACAAGATGGACGCCCTCCTTATGGAGGGCATGAGACTAATTCCGATCTCTTTGTTCGTGAAAGAAGATTCGGAATCTCTACAACACTTTTTGGTTCAGAACATATCTTATGCATCCTTTCTGGGAAAACTGAACAGCAAGTTGCCTTGCAACAAAACATTGCAATCTCTGTTTTTGAAGAACCTCCTTTCCCAGAAATGGACCTCGGCTGCTACTTCTGCACCCGCGTCCAGATCTGGGAACCGGCCACCACCCAACACTGGTACTCGAACCCATTCAAACCACCCCATCCAATCAAGGGCACCAACCGGTAAGATGAATGGATAAGCTAAACGCCGTCTCCTGGAACATCAGGGGAATGTGCGACACATCAAGGAGGGGTAAAATAGCAAGATTAAAATCCTGGTTGCATAGTCCAGCTCCTGAGCCTTACAATGGCACTCCCTCCTACCCCACCTGCCACATTCTGCCGCCCTCCTACTGCGGAGGAATACCGAGCGCCCAGGTATTACTCTACACTAACCAACCAATCATCCAAATCAAGTTTACCATTATGAACTCTGGCCAACTTGCCCAAGAGAGCCCAGGTTCCTAAAAACCAAGCCAGTTCTGCGCTTTTCTGAGCGTTCATGGCCACCTTCCGTCGCCAGTCTGCTTTGATACTTCTTTTGATGTGTAGCTTGACTGTTGCCTTGATTGACTGGTCCGACAGAAATCTTCCTTCAAAAACGCACATGTTTCTTACCTCCCAGATGGCCGCGAAGAGGCAAGCTCTGATGGCCTGGGCTACGTAGCCCCAGCCCTTGTCCAATGCAAATCCGTCTGGAACTCCGCCAAACAAGATCCAGCGGTCATCCCATGGGAACGCTGGGCCGCTAATGCGGGCCCTGTGAGTAAGCCACCATGACCAAATTCTCCTGGAAAGGGGGCAGGAGAGTCATAAGTGTAATGTGGATTCGAAGGGTCAGTGGCACCTCCTGCATTCCAGGGTAATCCTCATACCTCTCTCTGCTAGCCAAACCGCAGAGGGGGTAGCTAGAAGCGACAGCAACCAGAGTATCGATGCTGCTCTCTGCATGGGTATCAGTTGCAATTGCTCCCAACATCGTAGGATGTCTCGATGAATTATTGTGTCCTCTGTTGTGGATACTTGACTCCATCTACCCACGGCAACCGTGATCGGAGACCTCGTCGGAATCTGTAGTTCGTAACCTCCCGCTGACGAATAGTCCACGAGCCAGGCTTCCTGTGTGAATTTCTTAGAGCCCGACCAAGTCTACAGCTTTGGATCTAATCTTAGTTCCCTAATGGCTGTGCTGTTTGCCCAGATCGAGCAAGACCAAACACCGTCATCATTGCGTTTTTCTTTAACTCTAACCTGGGAAAGGTAACCCAGGGGTCTACACGGCTCGTCAACCTGGGCATCAGTGATGTCCATGAGTTGATTTGAGGAGGCTAATTTGGTCCACCTCTGGAAAGTCCTGGATCCGTCTGTGTTGATTACAGTCAGCTTCCAGTACGATTCGGGCGGCCCTAACTGCTCGTTCGGGTGCATCTCAGAGAACCAGGTTCCCGGGGGTGGAATTCCTGCGGGGCTCAGCAGGTGGTCCCACTCCCGGGGGATTGCGGCCCTCAGGAGGGCCGCTTTTTCCTCAATCCGACTCAGCCTGCCAAGTTTACTTTTGAGGCTGTCCACTGTTACCCACTGCCCAGTAAGCTCGTCCCATAGGTCTGCTACCCTCAGGATGCCCCTTTCTATCCATTGCCTGCCGAATGCTGATGAGGCCGAGCCAGCGGAGAAGCAGATTCCTACTTCGTCCCGAATGAGCGGGTTATCGAACAGTGGCTGTAACAAGACCTCGTCTCTCGTGACTGGATTCATCCACTGGCGTGGACCTGTCCTCTTCCAAGCCTTGAGTATATCAGACCAGAAAGGAGAAGAGACTTGTCTGCGGAGATATGAATCCAGCATAATACATGTCCAAACATCCTTGGGCCTAGGCAAGTTCCAGTCACGGGCAAGTGATTCCTCTGCCATTAAGATCCAATGTTCTTCTGAAGTGCTTTCCAGAGCCTTAATGACCCATTTAACTAGCAGTGCCGCATTCTGAGAGGAAGGGTCCAGCAAACCCAGGCCCCCGTCAGTTCTGCGGTGGCATATCAACTTCCACGCCACCTTTGAAATAAAGCCCTCATTTTCTTTTGCAAAAGGTTTTCATAGAAACTTATCTGCCACACGTCTAACTACCTTGAGTAGCTGTTTACCTAGTGCTCTGACCGTACCAACATACCAGAGTAGCGCGAACAAGGCTACATTTACGACCAAGGCTCGCCCAAACAAGGACAAGTGTTGTGTCGGCCTCCATACATTGATGCGCTGCACGACCTTTTGCTGGAGTAAGTTGTTTTGAGCCTCTGCGCAGTGACCTAGGGTAACTTGTACCCCCAGGTATCTCTCCGATTCTCCACCTGTGACACGTTTCATACCCCATTCGACTGTTAACACGTAGCCTTCGGGTAGGAAGTATGTTGATTTTTCCCAGTTAACCGCCGTCTCGGATAGGGAGGCATATTCCAATAGGCAAGATTTCACGGCCTGTAAGGAATCCCTCGTGTTTGCTGAGACCACCATGAGATCGTCCGCAAGTGCCTTTACCCGGCACTCCCGATGCTGGGTGGGGAGACCGCGAATGTTCGGATGAGCCCGGATGTTGGTGACTAGGACTTCAAGTTGTATAACAAACAAGAGGGGGGCAAGTGGGCAGCCCTGCCTGAAGGACCTTGACAGAACAAAGGAGGGGGAGATATGCCCATTGACTGCTACTGCTACAGTTGACACAATGTACAACACTACTCCCCACCTGCAGAAGTTGGGACCGAAATAGAGTTTCTTAAGTGTAGTGAGGACGTACGCCTAGTTGACTCTGTCATACGCTTTCTCCAGATCGAGAAGCAGAACAGCAACATCCAACTTTCCCTGATCTATTCGTTCCAACGCCTCCACAGTAGTGACGATGTTATCAAAGATGGATCTGCCTTGAACAAACGCAGCCTGGTCGCTGTCGACCAGCTATGGAAGGTATCTGCCTAATCTGTTAGCTAACAGTTTGGCCAAAAGCTTGTATGAGACGTTGAGCAGAGAGATGGGTCTCCAATTTCTGATTTCCGCCTTGTCTCCTTTCTTGTAAAGAAGGGAGATGATCCCGTGTGTCATTGCATTAGATAAATGTCCCCCGGTGAGGGCCTCGTTGAAGATGGTGGCTAGGTGCGGTAGAAGTAGGTTCCCAAACTGCAGGTAAAATTCCACCAGCAAACCATCTTTGTCGGGGGATGTACCCTTAGCCATGTTGTTAAGGGTTTCCTCCAGTTCCTCCACCGTTACCGGACAGTCTAAGGATAGTCTATCCGCATTTGAGAGCCTAACCGTTATCCCAGTCCAATGATCTGAATTTTCGGAAAGGTCCGTTTCTGGGGATTCATCCGGCCTACAGGAGGTCATTATGTCTTTATAGTACAGAGCTGCATAGCTGCACAGGCTATCAGCAGAGGATGCTACCCACGCATCTGGCACGAAAGGGTGGTAGAGGGTTTTTATAGATTGTGTCAATCTTTTGGGCAACAGTTTCTGAAAGGCCTCCTTGGTCATCCGGTCGTACACAGCAATGCCTTTGACTGTTAGCCTCTCTGTCCATTCTTCTGCTCTTTCCTGCTGTAACTCATCCCACTTGTTTAGCAGCTTAACCCTTTCTGATACCCATACACTTGCGGAAACAGGATGGCCCTGCATGCGTTCCTCTACCCACTGTAACTCTCTGATTATCTTTGCTTCCTCGTTGTTGCGTTCTGCTGCCATGATTCGAGAAAATATGCTGAGCACATTGGATGCTATGGCAGTTCCGGCATCCCACCAGTCACCCAACGTTCGGAAGTGCTGCTGGGCCTTTAGCTATTTACTGAAAAAGTCCTCTACCCACTTCAGGGGAGGTCTTCGAGATTCTTGTGATTTAGGACCAGACTTTATTGTTGTTTTTCCTGTCAGGGGGTTGGTCCCCTTCGGGTGTGGTCCCACCCGTAAGCGAACACTGGGTAACGTTCCCAGCTTTCCGGGTAGACTGTGAGGACCCCGACCTCAGCTATATGCAAGTTTTTTGAAATATAAGCCTTGGGCACAGGGCCCGTCTTTTCTTAAAAAAAAAAAAAAAAAGAATATCGGAATTCCTTGAATAGAAAAAGTACACATTGTATTCGAATACAACGTGTACCCTTTCTATTCCGATTTCGAAAAGAAAACACTCTTGTATTCTGATAAAATTACTTCTTCTTTTTGTTGGAGGTCAGTGCCTGCCCTTGTGCTTCCCGCCACTGACATGCTGCATGCTGCAGGTC